>JAXIVJ010000473.1:0-100000 GCA_036785665.1 Chirona hameri
CATTAACTTCACGTAAATGAAGTCAGGTAGTAAAATGACTATCACTATCGAATTCTACCTGGAAAATAACTCATAAAACAAGTGTTGCATGACTTTCGTAGATATTTTAAGCATAGTGACCTTTTGTGACCTGACTTTGACCTTAACCTTGGCCAACACTCTCACTTTAGGTCATGCAGGATATGTATCATACCTTTGGCAGCAGTTTGGGTGATCATGGTCGTAATCGAAGGCTTCCGATGGAAAATATGTCCCATTAGCTCAAATACGTCGATTTTGACTCTTGACCTGACCGTGACCTGACATTTTACCCTCATTTTGACATTTTTAGCATGCATTATATTCATATCATTAGGACCTTTCGATTGACGCCTTGCGCGTCTCGCTGCGATCATTGGTTCGGAAGATAACCAGGGGGCGTTTAACGCTCCCCTCCCCCCAGTCAATGGCGTTCGGCTGAGACCCCAGTCAATGCCCGGGTTAAATGTCCCAGCTATACGAACAACCAGGGGCGGAACTTAATATCTCTTTTGGGAGGGCCCGAGCCCCCCCCACCCCCCCCCCTAATTCTGAGCTGAGCCCCCCCCCCCCCCCCCCCAATGGTGCTCCGCCCCCCCCCATATGTTTTTCTCAAAATTTGTGCGTTTCCAAAATGTCAAGGACTACTCCTACTACAGATTGCTCTGTTTTGAATTTTGCGTATTTCATTACAGCAAGATGAGATTCCATCTTAGGAGTATTCCATCTTAGAAGTATACGAGCATTTATTCCATCTGCGACTGCTTTTTCGATTATGATATAATGGATAAGTTGGTAGCAAAGATTGCCTTCTGCTAACAAGTCCGTAGATACAAGGTTCAAGCGTTCAGGTTAGCGAATAGCGGAGGGAAGTATGCACAATTAGCCGTCGGGGTCCTCTATTTTAAATGGTGTTCAATGGAATTGGTTGTAAATTTATTGTTTGCCTGGAATAGGGCTGATAGTTAATGCAGCTTTTTTACTCCCTGGTATGTGGTATTGCAATATCCTAAATATCCAACATCCGTACCAAAAATAATACGTTTGATACGGAGGAACATCGAGGGGATCGAGCCATCAAAGGGCATCGGTCCATCGTGGCCAAGGGGCCTAGGGGGTCATGGCCCCTCCAGAAGGTTAACCGAGGTCGGCCTGAGAGGGCCCCTTGGTTGACCTGAGGAGCCCTTTGTCCGCCTGAGCTGGCCTCGTTGGGCCTGGGGGGGGGGGGGGGGGTGCTCGGTCGTCCTGAGGGGGCACTCCGTCGACTTGAGGGAGTCCTTCGTCCAGTCTGAGGGAGTCCCAGTCGGCCTGGAGGGCCATTGTTCGGCCTAAGAGTTCCTCTGCCCAGTCTGACGGGGCCCAGTCGGCCTGATCGGCCTCAGGGATCCTTTGTCGGCCTGAGGGACCTCTGTCTGCCATTTCTCTGTCGTCCTGGATGGGGCCTCGGTCGGCCTGGAGGGGGCCTCGGTCGGCTTGGATGGCAACTCGGTCGGCCTGAGGGCCCTCCTGTCGACTTTAGGGGCTCTCGATCGATTTGAGGAAACTTCGGCCGGCTTGGGCAGCCTGAGGAGCTATTGTTGGAGCCTGAGGGGCTCTTTGTTGGCCTGAGGGTCCCTTTGTCGGCCTGAGGGAGGCCTCAGTCGGTTTGAGGGGGTCGGCCTGAGGGGCCCTGGGTCGGCCTGGAGGGTAACTCGTTCTGTCTGAGGGGGTCCTCTGTCGAATTGAGGGGGCTACGGTCGGCTTTAGTGAACCTCGTTCGACATCAGGGGCCCTTAGTCGGCACGAGGAGTTCTTGTTCTGCCTCCGGGCCAATCGGTTGGCTTGAAGGGGTCTTTGGACTGAGAGCCCGTTTGTCGGCCTGAGTGGCCCTCGGTATGCCTGAGAGAACCTTGGTCGGCGTGAAGGGGGCCCCTGTGTGGGCCCGACGGACCCTCGGTTGGCCTGAGTGGCTCTCGTTTGGCCTGAGGGCCCCTTGGTCAGCTGATGGGACCTCAGTGGGCCTGAGGAACCCTCGTCGGACTGAGTGGCTCTCGTTCGGCCTGAGTGGCGTGAAAGTTTTTTTTTCTGTCTGATGGGCCCTTGGTCGGTCTGAGGGACTCTCCGGTGGCCTGAAGAGGTCCTCAGTTTGCCTGAGGGGTCCCCAAACGGTCTTAGGGGGCTCTCAGTCGGCAATGAAGGGCCCTCAGTCGGCTTGAGGAGCCCTGGTCGACTTGAGAAGGTCCCTTTTCGGCCTGAAGGGCCTTCGGTCAGCTTTGAAGAGGCCCTCGGTCGGCCTGAGGGGCCCATAGTCGGCCTGAGTGGCCCTCGGTCGGCATGTAGGGGTCACTAGTGTGCCTGTGGGGCTCTTCTGTCGGCCTTAGAGGGCTCTCGGTCGACTTGAGGGGGAGATCGGTCGGCTCGAGTGGCGCTTGCCATTTGTCGAAATTTTGTTGCTGTCCTTTAAAAGAAACGAAAGTATGACCGAAAGATCAATTTCAGTTAACTAGTAATTGGTAAATTTATGTGCTGAAAGATTGGGAGGAAAATTTGGGTATTTTTCCTTGTATGAAACGGACAAAACGGATAATATATAGTATTGGACATTTATGTTCAATTTCAGCATTCGGCCGTTGGCCCCCCAACCGATTTCATAAAGTTCCACCACTGCGAACAACCGAAAGGCAGATACAACAGCTTCTAACGACAGTGACAATATACGTCATCAGAACTTTATCGTACCAAATATGGTGTTGTATTTACCGTTAAAATCGCAAGTTCAAGGCAATGCAAGCTTGCCCGAGGCTGTAATCACGAAAACGCAGTGCCTTAACCCTCGCCCTACGGGAGCTTTTTTCACCTTCGCCCTACGGGGGGAGGGGCCTGTTAACTTCCAAACCAAGCAGCCTAGAGCAATGCAGTAAGAACCAGCATGTTGCCTGTCATGAGAGGAATTTACCTTTTTATACGATTTTTAGGTTTCAGGTCAACGGCGTGACCTTCAGGTCAAGTGAATGACCTCGGATTTACCACGTCCAGAACAGCGATTTTGCTCTTCAGAAAACCTCAAAATTAGAAATTGATAAATGTAAATAGAAAGGCATGTTCCTAGACCAGTTTGGGCTCAGAAATACAAAAAAGGTAATTATTTGTTCGTATCTTGTCAAAAAAGCAAAAAAAAAGTTATTATAAAATGACGTCATCACTTTCTTACACCTATAGAGCCATCACTCATTCAAAAATGAAGATATTGCTTTGAAATTTAGTATGGGTATTCTCCATAGTCAGTTCTCTCACATATATTCCGGTTTTTCTAATAGCTTTGAAAATTTTGATTTTGTGGGGATTTAAAAAAAAAATCATTTTAATTTAGGGGTCAAAAACTCAAAATTTTGAAAATACGAGATTTCCATCTTAAACAGAATGCCATTTTGTATCTTTGGTGAGTTGCGTTTGCAATTTGCTTTAAAACTCTGTTTTCTACGATTTTTCAAATATTTCTCTTTTTGCTTACCAACATGACGTCATCAAAACATTATTTTCTCCCAAACTACTCAACCAATTTCAAAAACAAAAATATAGCCTACGTATAATTGTTGTAAACTCAGCTACCCAAAATTTCAGCAAGATGCACCGCATATGTACCAAGTTATTCAAGAAAAACCTCAGGGGGGGGGGCCTGTCAGGCCCCCCTTAGGGCGAGGGTTAATTACGTTAAGAACGGAATGTCGTGGTTGCAAATTCGCGGCATTAAATGTTCTGTGAATGAAGGTCACGGCGTTGAAGAGCACGGCACTGTGAGATTGAACCGACCCAGGAATAGTCCCACAAACTTTCTTGAAGTGAACCGTTCCATTGCTAACGACATCAAGCGCCCGAGTAAACGAGTAAAGTGTGCCACTACACGAGTAAAGTGTGCCACTACACGAGTAAAGTGTGACACTACATGCGCATGCGCAATGCTATGATTCATGTAATCCTCGCTAATTGCTCTCAATTAACCCGCGAGTTACTGGGGGGGGGGGGGGCTATTTTTTGCCCCCCCCCCCCTGCTGTTATTTTGCAATAACTCTTCAAAAAACACTGGTATTGTCACCAAACTTGCAGTACCTTCTCCCACATCAATTCTACACATGTTGGAAACAGGAAAAATATGAGGCTATGATTGGTCAACCGGGAATGACGTCAGAGTGACGTCATGTTCTTCGGTTTTTGTTGCAAAATAATGGTTTGCGGAAAACGCTGGCAAAGGTACGATATTTGAGATAAACTAAATTGTTTTAAATCAAATTACTGACAATAGACTGGGCTATCAAACTGCTATCTCGGATTTTTGAGATTTTGTGAAATTCAAAATTTTGAGAAATCCAAATACATTTTTTTTTTTAAACAAAATTTTCAAGAAAAAATCAGAGTTATCCAAAAACCGGAATATACATGATCGAGACGTATGCGGTAAATATGTGTACCAAATTTCAAGTCGATTTCTTTAAAAATGACCGAGTTATGACCTTTAAATGACAAAATCGGCCACTTCTCACAGCATTACTATGCATAAAAACGCATTTCCATTTGTGCTTTTTACTTCTATTTATATGGAACAAACAATGTTCTAAGGTCATTTTTCGCGTTCTTAACGAAAAACAAACCCATAAACATGTGTTACAACGCCTAATGACCGTAATCTGCAGTTTGACCTCGTGACCTGGGATGACCTTGACCTGACCCAAGGTCATAAACAGCTTAGAAAGGTACTTAGAAGTGTCAGACACACGAATCATACCGATTTATCGACAGCTTATGCGTTTAATATCGCAATTTTGCGCGACAATTCCATCCATCGAGACCTTTTGACACGGTCAAACATTTTGTACTTGACCGGACCTGTGACGTCATCGGTGACCCTGAGGTAAACAATATTATGTTTTCCTCGATAAATTTCCCAGGGCTATCGAATGCCGTTTGAATTTTTACATTCGGTCCAGTAGTTCGGGAGATCAGAGGGGGGGGGGCTAAAAATAGCCCCCCCCCCCAAGTAAGTCGCGTTATGAAATATACTCCAGTATCTTGCGGGTTAAGGAAGTCGGTAAAGTTTGACGATGCTTAATTGGAATAACGGCGGGCGCTGTAATGACTCATTCTAATGAGCTGGATTCGAGCCGTTTCGCGTCAAATGTTTCCCACTGATCTGAAGAGCGCTCCACCCACTAGATAACGAACGTCCCGGCCACCAGATAACGAACGTCCCGGCCACTAGATGACGAACGCCCCGGCCACTAGATGACGAACGCCCCGGCCACCAGATAACGAACGCCCCGGCCACCAGATAACGAACGCCCCGGCCACTAGATAACGAACGCCCCGGCCACCAGATAACGAGCGCCCCGGCCACCAGATAACTAACATCCCGCTGTGCGTTCATGTCTGGCGCGTGCAAACGTGTAAATCAAGTACATTAGCCGTTTTCACGAAGGATTATTGCGCTGAAAAGTTTCTGAAAGGTTTTTAAAGTTTTGAAAAACTACACAACTTTTACATGCGATTTTTGGCTAGAAATGTCCCTCATAATTGTGTAATGTCTGGTTTGCGTATGTATGTACTGGCTTGCATTAAACTGGGCATAGTTTTGATGGTCCTTGGCCTGGCAAATATTCGCTAAATGACACGATATTCGCATATTTGTCACTCCATCGAAGTCGGTGGCAATTCAAGCTGGAAGTAACCTCGAATATTCGCTATAGTTCCTCCTTTTTCCCTTAACCAGAAGCGGGGATCTGAGAGATACACAGGCACAGAGGCACATGGGCGTCACCGGCGGAGGGGGGGGGGGGGGGGGGTGTCTCCCCAGTTCAAAAATGAGGGGGGGGGGGGGGACGTCCCCCCCCCCCAAGAAAGCAGACTTGCTTGATTTTTTTGTTTACTGAATTCGTTCCAAAGGATATGAAACTTTATTTATTCTTAGCTCAAATTACATGTAATTTTTAGCCATCGTTGAGTCCTTTCTTTATACTTAATGATGTACGTACATAATTACTTTGTAGACATTATAATTATGATATGGCAGCTAAAAGTTGGTATACAAGATTGGCTTCTGCTATGATTGAATGTCAAGTTCATCCATTCATTCACCATTCATTCCAAGGCTTTAGATATAATTCAGCCAAGGCAGCGAAAAGTGTAACGTCATGGGTACATCCATCAATTTATGCTGTGTTCATACAGCAATCAGTTTTAGACTTTAGTCCCTTTGAGCCACTGGAATTTATATAGATGATGATATAGCAGCATGCTTGGTATAATTTAAATGGCTGAATAACTCACTACAATCCATGCCAAGTAAGTTTTTGGAAATGTATCATAGAAGGGGTAGCTTGCTGGGCGAAAGCGAAGAAGATTCGGGAAAATAAGTGTTCACGAACACTCGTTACTCGCTAAAATAAGTTTGCACTCCAGTGGCGGATCCACGGGGCCAAGGAGCCATGGATATGACCAGGGGCCAAGCCCCTCAAAGGTCCTGAAACCGTGACCCCCCCCCCCCCCAACACGGCCGGACATACAGCGGTGGATGGCTGATACGGCCCGCTCTACAACCCCCCCCCCCCTTCCAACAACTTCTCTCTAATTGCCTGCTACCCACTGGCAGATCCAGGGGGGGGGGAGGCATTAGGGACAAATACATTCTCCCCTCACAGAATATGGGGCAGGGGCGTCGCCACGGATTTTTTACTGGGGGACGTGGGACGCAGTCAAAAGCAAAAGTTGTTGACCGGGGAGGGGGGGAGGCGGGGGTAGAGTCGGGTCGTCATCATCACGATGAGTCGTTGAGCGGGGGAGGGGGGGAGGAGGGGGTAGAGTCGGGTCGTCATCATCACGATGAGTCGTTGAGCGGGAGGGGGGGGGGGGGGGGGGTGTCGGGTCCTCAGCGTAAAACAGTAATTACCCGGGGGGGTAGTTTTTCCCCAATTATCTCGCGCGCTGGGGTATTCAGCCGAACACGATGATAAGATAACGAGGCCTCGTTAACTTCTGATCAAAAACCGCAGCGAGAGGCGCAAGGCGGCAATCGAAAGCTCTTAATGAGACGCATCTAAAGCATACGCGAAATTTTCCAAATAAGGTCACCTGTCAGGTCACAGCCAGGTCAAGTGTTAAAATCGAGGTATTTGAGTTAATGGGCCATACTTTCCATCCAAAGCCTTAGATTAAGACTATTCTCGCACAAAGTGTTCTCAAAGGTATAATTAATTTCCCACATAAGCGAAAATTAAATTGTAAGTAAAGGTCAAGGTCAAGGTCAGGTCACAAAAGGTCACTATTGATAAGAGGTCTACGAAAGTCATGCGACACATGTTGTATGGGTTATTTTACACATATAATTCGATAGTAGCAGCCATTGTCACAACCTAACCCCATGTAATGGCCCTCAGGTCAAGGTCAGGTCACAAAGAAAACATTTGGAATATAATAATCTAAATAAAAAAGCATGTTTCTAGACCAGTGTTGTCTCAGAAATACAGTGGTGGCATTTATTTGTCTGTATCTGGTCATTAAAAGGCAAATAATACAACCTAAAAAATGACGTCATGAGCTACTTATACTTAGGGAGCCATAAGTCGGTTAAAAATAAAGATATTGCTTTGAAATTTGGTTTGGATATCGTCCATACTTGGTTATCCAATATATATTCATTAAAAAAATACGGTTGTAAATGTTGATTTTGCGGATTTTTGTTTTCATTTTGGAGGTAAAAATCTTAAAATTTCGCAAATCTGAGATAGCTATTTTAAAAAGAAAATGTAATTTGCTTCTGTTCAACTTTTTCCCCAATTTGCTTCAACACTCGATTTTATGTTTATGATTTTTTTAAAAACATTTGTCGTTTTCACACGAAAAATTGCATGATACTAAAACTGCACCCCAGCGGGGCGCGGGTTATCACTTCTTACAGCCAATGCAAGAACGTGAAGGGGGCATACTTGTATTGAATGCCCCCCCCATGCATGGGCGTCGCCAGCGGGTGGGGGGATGGGACTGAGTTGGGACGAGTCCCCCCCCCCCCCCCAGTTAAAAAATCAGGGGGGAGACGTCCCCCCCAAGAAAGCAGACTTGCTTGTTTTTGTTTTTGTTTGCTGAATTCGTTCCAAAGGATATGAAACTTTATTTATTCTTAGCTGAAATTAAATGTAATTTTTAGCCATCGTTGAGTCCTTTCTTTATACTTAATGATGTACGTACATAATTACTTTGTAGACATTATAATTATGATATGGCAGCTAAAAGTTGGTACACAAGATTGGCTTCTGCTATGATTGAATGTCAAGTTCATCCATTCATTCACCATTCATTCCAAGGCTTTAGATATAATTCAGCCAAGGCAGCGAATAGTGTAGCGTCATGGGTACATCCATCAATTTATGCTGTGTTCAAACAACAATCAGTTTTAGACTTTAGTCCCTTTGAGCCACTGGAATATATATAAATGGTGCAATAGCAGCATACTTGGTATAATTTACTAGCTTGCTGGGTGAAAGCGAAGAAGATTCGCGAAAATAAGTGTTCACGAACACTCGTCACTCGCTAAAATAAGTTTCCCCTCCAGGGCCGGGTCCACGGTGCCAAGGAGCCATGGATATGCCAAGGGACCAAGGCCCCCCCCCCCCCCCAAGGTCCTGAAACCGTGACCCCCCCAAACACGGCCGGACGTACAGCGGAAGATGGCTGACACGGCCCGCTCTACCCCCTCCCCCCTGCTCAACAACTTCTCTCTAATGGCCTGCTACCTACTGGCGGATCCAGGGGGGGGGGGAGAATTAGGGACAAATAAATTGTCCCCTCACAGGACATGGGGGCATTCAATACAAGTATGCCCCCCGCACGTTCTTGCATTGTCTATAAGAAGTGATAACCCGCGCCCCGCTGTGTGCATAATCTGCACCCCCCTCCAGGATTTTCTCAACAACTTGAAACCTATCGTATACATGGACGTGCAACTTTGAGTACCTGATGCTGCATCAATTCTACGTCTTCTTACACAATTGCAATGAAATTGATGGTGTACTTTGAGAGATAATGACGTTTTAGTGACGTCATATCATGCCATTTTTCGTGTAAAAACGATAAATGCTTAAAAAATCGTAAAACATCGAGTGTTGAAGCAAATAGGGAAAAATTGAACAGCAAACAAATTACATTTTCTTAAAAATGGCTATCTCAGATTTTCGAAATTTTGAGTGTTTAACCCCCAAAATGAAAACAAAAATCCGCAAAATCAACATTTACAACGATTTTTTTTAATGAATATATATTGGAGAACCAAGTACGATATCCAAACCAAATTTCAAAGCAATATCTTTATTTTTGACCGACTTATGGCTCCCTAAGTATAAGTAGCTCATGACGTCATTTTTTAAGTTGCATTCTTTGCCTTTTAGTGACCAGATACATACAAATAAATGCAGCCACTGTATTTCTGAGACAACACTGGTCTAGAAACATGCTTTTTTATTAAGATTATTATATTACAAATGTTTTCCTTGTGACCTGACCTTGACCTGAGGGCCATTCCATGGGGTCAGGTTGTGAAAATGGCTGCTACTTTCGAATTATAAGTGTAAAATACCCATAAAACATGTGTCGCAGGACTTTCGTAGACCTCTTGTCAATAGTTACCTTTTGTGACCAGACCCTGACCTTGACCTTTACGTACAATTAAATTTTCGCTTATGTGGGGAATTAATTATACCTTTGAGAGCACTTTGTGCGAGAATAGCCGCAATCTAAGGCTTTGGATGGAAAGTATGACCCATTAACTCAAATACCTTTTTTCAAGTGTAGGTCAAGTGTAGATTTTGACACTTGACCTGGCTGTGACCTGACATGTGACCTTATTTGGAAAATTTCGCGTATGCTTTAGATACGTCTCATTAAGAGCTTTTGATTGCCGCCTCGCGCCTCTCGCTGGGGTTTTTGATCGGAAGTAAACGAGGCTTCGTTATCTTGCCATCGTGTTCGGCTGAATACCCCAGCGCGCGGGATAATTGGGGAAAAACTACCCCCCCCCCCCCCCCGGGTAATTACTGTTGTGCGCTGTGGACCCGACGCCTCCCCTCCCCCCCCCCCGCTCAACGACTCATCGTGATGATGACGACCCGACTCTACCCCCTCCTCCCCCCCCTCCGGGTAATTACTGTTGTACGCTGAGGACCCGACGCCTCCCCCCCCCCCCCCCCGCTCAACGACTCATCGTGATGATGACGACCCGACTCTACCCCTCCTCCCCCCCTCCGGTCAACAACTTTTGCTTTTGACTGCGACTGTGAGTTGTGACTGCGTCCCCCCCCCCCCCAGTAAAAAAACCGTGGCGACGCCCCTGCACACAGGTCTCCTGTAGTCCTTAGCAGCCCTGGTAAATATTAAATTTGTGGTATTTGGCATAGGATGTATTCAAATTTTAGTTGTAAAAAAATGTCTGAAATGCTATAATCATGCACCTGCTCAAAATGTTGGCCACAATTTTAATCGACGCTTCTACCAGATGAGATTTAAAACGCGTTAAAAAAGCAGGAGACAACAACTGACAAAGCTACGATGAAATCGATCATTTCTGCGCTTCCAAACACGTGGTGAAACACGTCTTTTTAGCAAACATCATACGCCAACGCCCGCTCCATTCTGCCGCGTCCGCTCCATTCTGCCGCGTCCGCTGAATTCTGCCGCGTCCGCTCCATTCTCCCGCGTCCGCTCCATTCTGCCGCGTCCGCTCCATTCTGCCGCGTCCGCTGAATTCTGCCGCGTCCGCTCCATTCTGCCGCGTCCGCTCCATTCTGCCGCGTCCGCTCCATTCTGCCGCGTCCGCTGAATTCTGCCGCGTCCGCTCCATTCTCCCGCGTCCGCTCCATTCTGCCGCGTCCGCTCCATTCTGCCGCGTCCGCTGAATTCTGCCGCGTCCGCTCCATTCTGCCGCGTCCGCTGAATTCTGCCGCGTCCGCTCCATTCTGCCGCGTCCGCTCCATTCTGCCGCGTCCGCTGAATTCTGCCGCGTCCGCTGAATTCTGCCGCGTCCGCTCCATTCTGCCGCGTCCGCTCCATTCTGCCGCGTCCGCTCCATTCTGCCGCGTCCGCTGAATTCTGCCGCGTCCGCTGAATTCTGCCGCGTCCGCTCCATTCTGCCGCGTCCGCTCCATTCTGCCGCGTCCGCTCCATTCTGCCGCGTCCGCTCCATTCTGCCGCGTCCGCTCCATTCTGCCGCGTCCGCTCCATTCTGCCGCGTCCGCTCCATTCTGCCGCGTCCGCTCCATTCTGCCGCGTCCGCTCCATTCTCCCGCGTCCGCTCCATTCTGCCGCGTCCGCTGAATTCTGCCGCGTCCGCTCCATTCTCCCGCGTCCGCTCCATTCTGCCGCGTCCGCTCCATTCTCCCGCGTCCGCTCCATTCTGCCGCGTCCGCTCCATTCTGCCGCGTCCGCTCCATTCTGCCGCGTCCGCTCCATTCTCCCGCGTCCGCTCCATTCTGCCGCGTCCGCTCCATTCTGCCGCGTCCGCTCCATTCTGCCGCGTCCGCTCCATTCTGCCGCGTCCGCTCCATTCTCCCGCGTCCGCTCCATTCTGCCGCGTCCGCTCCATTCTGCCGCGTCCGCTCCATTCTGCCGCGTCCGCTCCATTCTGCCGCGTCCGCTCCATTCTCCCGCGTCCGCTCCATTCTGCCGCGTCCGCTGAATTCTGCCGCGTCCGCTCCATTCTCCCGCGTCCGCTCCATTCTGCCGCGTCCGCTCCATTCTCCCGCGTCCGCTCCATTCTGCCGCGTCCGCTCCATTCTGCCGCGTCCGCTGAATTCTGCCGCGTCCGCTCCATTCTGCCGCGTCCGCTCCATTCTGCCGCGTCCGCTCCATTCTGCCGCGTCCGCTCCATTCTGCCGCGTCCGCCCCATTCTGCCGCGTCCGCTCCATTCTGCCGCGTCCGCTCCATTCTGCCGCGTCCGCTGAATTCTGCCGCGTCCGCTCCATTCTGCCGCGTCCGCTGAATTCTCCCGCGTCCGCTCCATTCTGCCGCGTCCGCTCCATTCTCCCGCGTCCGCTCCATTCTGCCGCGTCCGCTCCATTCTCCCGCGTCCGCTCCATTCTGCCGCGTCCGCTCCATTCTGCCGCGTCCGCTCCATTCTGCCGCGTCCGCTCCATTCTGCCGCGTCCGCTCCATTCTGCCGCGTCCGCTGAATTCTCCCGCGTCCGCTCCATTCTGCCGCGTCCGCTGAATTCTGCCGCGTCCGCTCCATTCTGCCGCGTCCGCTCCATTCTGCCGCGTCCGCTCCATTCTGCCGCGTCCGCTCCATTCTGCCGCGTCCGCTCCATTCTGCCGCGTCCGCTCCATTCTGCCCACAGCAGGTGGCCTCTTGATGAAGCACTCCCGTTTCTGAACCCGACCCAACACTCCCTCAGACCTCAGACGGGCCAAATAATACCGCCTCACACCCGCTTTGGACGCCGGTCCACCGCCCCTGGTGATTGATTTTCACGAAGATGACCCGTCGCTATTTCGGCCTGGTCAGTCGTCCTGTATATTGATCGTCACTCACCCCCCCCCCCCCCCCATAAACCATAAACCGCCCTCCAGGAGCGGGCGCGGGGAACCATACCGGCGCTGGACGGAAGCGAGGCTCAGGTCAGTGACGGCGGCGATTCGGTCGGTGTCGGTGTCGGTCCGGTCGGTGGTGGCGGTGACAGATTGTGATGACCCAGTGGTGGTGGTGTCAGATTGTGATGACCCAGTGGTGGTGGTGTCAAATTGTGATGACCCAGTGGTAGTGGTGACAGATTGTGATGACCCAGTGGTGGTGGTGACAGATTGTGATGACCCAGTGGTGGCGGTGACATATTCTGATGACTCAGTGGTGGCGGTGTCAGAATCTGATGACCCAGTGGTGGCGGTGACAGATTGTGATGACCCAGTGGTGCTGTGGCTGTGTTTTTTTTGGGGTTAGCATTGTTGGTTCATTGTTTCACATTTATAGTATACAAGTAAATATGCTAGGATAATGATTGCAAATTTTGTGAAAATAATGATATGCTTAATCTGAACGGGCCAGGCAATGCCTGGGCCTCAATATTATGAATTTGACCGGGCCTGGTCCGAGCCTGGGCTTGGTGTTCATGGGCCTGGGCCGGGCCGGGCTGGGGTGGGTGGGCCCGTGATGAACACTGAATTAGGAAGGTAGAACACTCCGGCCGCCGAAAGTGGCAACACCCGACAGTATCGCCATCTCTGGATTTAATTTGTAGCTACCGAGCGGTGACGTCATAGTACCCCTAATCGCCAGACGGCCTCCGCCGCATTGCCTTTACGGTCTATCTTTGGCCGATTGAGGGCGGTCGCAGTCAATATTATCGTTCGACTGTTCGTTTAAAGGGAATAGGTCATCTTTAAAAATGTCTTAAAATTTGGCTATACGGGGTATTTTGAGCTGAAGAAACGAATATGACATTTGTTTGGACGATAGGTGGATATCCGTCGAACAATGGACATGCTTCTCTTTTCTCCGTCATGACCTTAAAAAACTTCATGACAATGTATGACGTCATGCATATGGTAGGTTGGATATGGAAGCTATTGCACACAATACTGGCGGTCTTGAGGCATATATACGCAGGCTGCTTGCAACGTAAACAACAGTTGTGAAGTGGCAGAACTAAGCGAGTTTCTGTCTGATTTTTGAAGTTTTAAGTGGTAGATATACCTATCGCTGAAATATTGGCATCGCACAAAATAGTCAGAGCTAATGTGTGTTCGATTGTGCGTTTATATTTCAAGAAAGACGAGGGAAGAGTTTGCTTGTAATTTGACAACAGTGGAGCTATTGAGAAGATTGACGCAAATGCTGGAACCTATATTTTAGTATCTGTGTGTAGCTAATTTTGTTGGTGTTGAGGTTATATATTCTTGTGATTCTGGATCCTCCATGTAATGGTGGATGATTTGTGGGTGTATTACTAAATACTGTTATGGTGAAAAATGACAACCTTCTGTGTCTTCCGTTTTGGAATTGGTTGAGTTTCTGCCCGACCGAGATACACCTTCCAATGATACGGAGTCTAGCTGTCTGATCTGATCACACACAACTCAAATCTCGCCACCATATCTCAATCTTCAGAACAGCCCATCGCATGGTGACCATAATGCATCGCCAACGGGAAATCGGCTTTATTGATTTCAGCTTTATTGACAAATTGCACAGATGCGGTGGCGACAATGCGGCGCCGATGTAGGCGGATTGGCGTCTGGTCACCTCGATGAAGATGGCGCTCCCATCCTCAACAAGGGTGACGGTTTTCAGAGCATCTTCTGCAAAAGAAAAGAAAAAAAAGGTTGATACAATATTCAGGACAGGGACAGGGACAGGGACAGGGACAGGGACAGGGACAGGGACAGGGACAGGGACAGGGACAGGGACAGGGACAGGGACAGGGACAGGGACAGGGACAGGGACAGGGGCAGGGACAGGGACAGGGACAGGGACAGGGACAGGGACAGGGACAGGGACAGGGACAGGGACAGGGACAGGGACAGGGACAGGGACAGGGACAGGGACAGGGACAGGGACAGGGACAGGGACAGGGACAGGGACAGGGACAGGGACAGGGACAGGGACAGGGACAGGGACAGGGCAGCGCAACAGGGACAGGGACAGGGACAGGGACAGGGACAGGGACAGGGACAGGGACAGGGACAGGGACAGGGACAGGGACAGGGACAGGGACAGGGACAGGGACAGGGACAGGGACAGGGACAGGGACAGGGACAGGGACAGGGCCACAGGCAACTGGGACGAATGGGACGACTGGGACGGCTGGCGACAGAGCGACACTGATTCTACTATAAAGATCAGTGCCTACATAGACTGATTGGAATGGTGAAAGTATAGCGCCATCATGGTCCAGTATTTATCTAGGTGGTTAATAAATTGATTTTGGGAAAAAATCATGTATAGCTCTGATTCTTACTGCTAATCTAAATATTTACCTTGTAAAATATTTACTTTATTTCCATTATATTTCTATAGAAGACAATCAAAAAGGCATTTTCATGAAACAAATATATGAAACTTTGTATATATGAGATGGTTGTTCTTCCCATAACGATGAAATTAATATTGATTGAGATGATCAATAACATGGCAATATTTATTTTGTATATCAACAATGACCGAAATTACAGAATACGCATTTCGTTTTTACAAAATCTTCAAGATCTTGAAGATGTTGTAAAAACGAAAGCTAGATTATGTAATTTCGGCCATTGTTTATATACAAAATACATATAGCCATGTTATTGATCATTCCAATCAATATTAAATATATGAAACACCTGGTCTGTGTACAAAATCAGTTTGATGACCCAATGATTTATCAGGTCAGCAGATACTTACCTGAAACTCGTTGCCCTCAACTCATGGCCGCACACGCTGTACAAAAATGTCGTGCTTTCGGTCCCCGGTCCTCTGATCCCGACACTGAATCCACAGTTAAAAGCCGTTAAAGGGAAATAATGACCTTTTGATTTTGTTAGCAACAATTTCTTAGGCTACCGTTATGGTTTTAAAATTATTTTATTTAAATTTAAGAATTAAATAAAATTATTCCCAAACTCAAAGTTGTAAGTTTGGAAAAAATACAAAACAAGTACCTTGTGTAATTCATGAAGGTCATTGATAAATTCGTCCTTCCCTACCATTGTTTCCATCAAGTGCGGCATTTTTGGAGGCTCTGTGACGTTCCCGATCAAACTGAGCGCTGCTCGGACACACGCCAGTAGCGCTAGTAGCGCTTTCGTTCTCCATTTCATTTCATTTCATTTCATCCATGGCAACCAGGCGTCAGCCAAACAAAAGCCAGAAAGGGAATACGTTCTGGCTTTTCATTGGCTCACGCCTGGTAGCCATGGAGAACGAAAGCGCTACTAGCGCTACTAGCGTGCGTTCGAGCAGCGCTCTGATCCGTGAAGCAATCCGTGAAGTATCCGTGATGCATGACTGACTATCAGTATAAGTCATGAATAACAACAACATGCAAACTATACCAACTCGAATAAAATAAGGGCGGAATTAATTGAACCCCAGGCAAGCTAGTATTCGCAAAGCACTCGGCACTGCGCCACAATAGCAAAAGGTGAGGGAAATGCATATTGGATACAATATTATTACGTCACAAGTTTCTGAAGTGTCAACTACTATGAAATACAGTGGTAAAATACCTTTAATAATGATTAACAAGAAACTTCAAACTTAAAAACAATGATTTGAATAAGTCTTTAATTAGCTTTCAACTCAAAATCAGATATATTTTGCAATGCTACACAAGAATGACACTAGTGACGTCATTAACCCGCGCACTGCAGGGGCTTTGCGCCGAACACGAACTGCAGGGGGGTTGATTTCCGCCCCCCCCCCCTGAGATCTCGAAAACTACGCAACGTAGCAAGAAGCGGAAAAAGGCATGTGATAGCTTCATACATGTTCTATCGAAAGTATTTCAGTGTTTTTTTAAAGTCAGGTCAAAATTGAGGTCACCAGAGGTCATCAAAGGTCAAGTGTTCCAGTTTTGTCCTGTTTTAGGACATCGCTCCAGAAATTCCCATATATCTCAGAAACGATGATAGTTAGAAGCAAACGGAAAAAAGCAAACGCCAGCCAGTTAAATTTGTAATCGCTAAGGTGCCCTCAGATTTGATCTCAGGTCAATATTTGAGGCTCTAAAGGTCAAAAAGAAAAAATCCGTTTTTTTTGCTAATTCGTTTTTTGCTTTTAACTTTTTACTTAATAAATATAACGAAAAAATGTTTACGCCATTGTGTTTATCTTGTTCAGACGCTTTGAATGATATATATGGTTACCTTGTTAAGTCAACTTCACAATTTGACCTAAGGTCAAGGTCAAGTGGTGACCCAAGTAGGGCATGTTGCATATGGGAAGACGTTTCTCGACGAGACAAACACATTGATGTCTGTTTTACTTCTTTATCTTCATTATGTCGAGAGTTATTGACAAAAAAGTGATGGTGACCTCGCATGACCTCAAATGACCCAATAGGGGTCACTGAACAAAACTTACACTTGGATCATCAATAATATCCTATAATAACATGATCCAGAAGGAATTAGACTAGTACCATGCATATCCTTGAAATAGGAAGCATTTGTATATTTCCCCATTGACTTATTATGGGGAGGTTACGAAATTGACCTGACCTTAGGTCACCGATATCAAAATTCCGAGTTAAACGAATTGTAAGTACTGATGCCCTCATGACATCCTGTATGTTTCAACCTGATCGGTGAAAAACTCTGGCTTTGGCACAACTGCAAACATTTTTGGTGGTGGGGTCACTTGACCTGGTCTGGTGACCTGATCTGAGATGACCCGAGCATATATTTTTTCTCAAAGTGTGCGCAATTGATGTCCTAACAGGTGTATCAAAACCCGGCGGCGCTGCGCGCCGCCGTCTTTCAAAAACCTTTTCGCTATCTTTCAAAAACCTGAGGGGGGGGGGCGGAAATCAACCCCCCCTGCAGTGCGCGGGTTAACAAAACCTGCTACGGGACTTGGGTATACTAATCAGGAACAACTCGCCACAATGGTAAAGTGCGCCGAGAAGCATGACAATGACTTTGTAAACAAATCGCCGACGCTAAATAGTTCGCCGTCGATGTGCATCGATGAGTTTCCGATTTAACTGCCAGTTTTGTGTTATTGTTTGTTAGTTTTTTTGCGATTTTTATTTATTTTTCATGATAATATAAAGCATAGTGTTATATACAGCCACAGACAAATTATACAATACTCCTAATGTTGAAAACAAATGAATCGATTTGCAAAAATTGAGAGTCGCAACCACTAACTATACCGCCGTTGATGTGCATCGATGAGCTTCCGATTTTATTGCCACTTTTTCCAATCGTTTTAGAAGATCGCCGGGCATATAATCACAAAAAGCAGAACGCACAACATATTTTCCACTCCATTGCGTAAAAAAACAATACGGGAAAAGCCCGCAGTTTGATGAGGACCAAAAGTACTTGCAAGTACCGGTCGTTAAAAGTGTGGAACGCTTATCAACTTTAACTTGAAATATCTTTCGGTAGCGAAAGATAATCTTGAAATATCTTTCGGTCTGGCGATTTCAAGTGCTAACTCCATTTTTGTGGAAAAAGGTCATTATTTCCCTTTAACAACAAGGTAACTTAACTTGTAAATACAAATACCAACTCAATCCACTGTCACGATGGTAATCACAATCGGTATTATTTACTAATGACAATGGTTACGGCTAGTTTGCGGCGTATGACGTATGAATCTGCGTATGACGCAATTCTGACGTCAGCGGGTATGACATCATACCTCCGGCGAAGTTTCGTGCACCGATCAGGGCACGAACCAGCAGGCACGAAACCGGGCCCACTAGTCCTGTGTCGAAATTACTTAAGGTAGGGAGGTAATTCTTTCACATAACCCATTTTTATATCTGCTCTCTAAATCTGCTATCTCAGTTCAAAACCCCATGTTAAAGGTGAACTATTCCCTTTATAGGGAGTGTGCCTACTCACATCGCTTATTTGGGGGGGTTATTGCCACTGGTCTATAGAACATAATTTTCTGAATTGACCCTTAACTTCGTTTCTCCAGAGTCGCCCTAGTTGCTGAGATATTCCAAAGACTCCAGGAAATTGCTGGGAGCAAAAAGTTATCGGGTAGACTCCAGAGGGCTTCCGATACTAGAAGCACTGCAACTATCGATTAAACTGCTAGCATATTGTTAGCGCCGGCCAATAGCAATTCAACAAAACAGCTCGTGCACGCTGACAGCAGCAGCCGAACAGAAACTGGACGGCCATCATGTTTTTCGATGATGGCCGTTTCGATGATGGCCGATGGCCATTTTTTGAAGAAGATATCAATTTAGAGCTACGAAACTTGCACATAATAAAGTTAACAGTGGCAAGAACGTGCTGTGCAAAACTTGTATTTCTATCTTGCATGATGTGACCGTAATTATGTTCGCTGTTTTACATAACATCACCATAGTGACGATCGTTTTATAGATATCGAAGAAAAAAATAAGAAAAAGCAATATAAGTGAAAATGCAACTAAAGGGGCTCCAGATGTGAATTTCATCATATACAACAATCAAACCAATAGCTAATTACCGTATGAAAAATACTTTTGACATTCTACTTTTTTTTGAGGGGGGGATTTCGCCCCTTCTCTATGATCTCGAAAACCACGCAACGTAACGACAAGTAAGAGATGGTGTTAAATAGCCCGAGACAAGGTCTATCGAAAGTATTCCGGTCTATTTTTAGGTCAGGCCAATATTGAAGTCACTAGAGGTCATCAAAGGTCAGATTTTCCAGTTTTAGGACTTCGCTCCAGAAATCCCCAGATATCACATGAACTATGATGACTAGGAACAAACGGAAACAAGCAATGGAAAGCTTTTGACAAATGCATGAGCTAAGTGGTCCTCAGATTTGAGCTCAGGTCAATAGTTTAGGCTCCAGAGGTCATCAAATATCAAAAAGGTTATTTTTTTTTGGCAAAACAGTTTTTCGCAAATAACTTTTTTACCTAAAAAAGATAAAGCAATACGTTTGACGCCATCGTGTTTGTCTCGTCAAGACACTTCTAATCATATTCTGACCAGTTTAGGTCAACTGAGAAATTTGACCTCAGGTCAAGGTCAAGTGGCGACCCAAGTAAGTCGTGTTGCATATTGAGAGACGTGTCTCGACGAGACAAACACATTAGTACATTTTTCACTTCTCTATCTTCATTATGCCGATAGTTATTGACAAAATAGTGTTGGCGGTCACGAAATTGACCTGACCTTAGGTCACCGATATCAGAAATCCGAGACAAACAAATTGTTGGTATCTATGACCTTATGAAATTTTGTAAGCTTGAAACCGATCGGCCTGAAACTGTGGCTGTGGTACCTCCGCAAACGTTTTGGAGTTAGGGTCATCACGTGACCCGGTCTGGTGACCTAACCTGAGATGACCCGCAGTCAATAATTTTGCATAATGTGGGTAGTGAATTTTCGAACAGGTATGCAAAATACGGTGGCGCTGCGTGACACCGTTTTTGTGCTATCCTCGAAAAACCGGAGGGTGGGCGGATTTCGCCCCCCCCCCCTCCAGGGCACGTGTTAAGGGAAGCTCACGTTTCTTTACCAATATGATGACTAATCTAGTATCCAGTAACCCAGATATTCCTTCGAAACAATCCAGAACGCGAGGTATTTGGCGCCATCACACGCATCCTTCGCAGTCATGGATGAATTCAGGGGGGGGGGGGGGGGGGGGCAAATGGCCATGCCCCCACCCTCCAAACCGCCTGAAATCGGCGCAAAATTGACACATTCCCTGATATATAAAAAATATAAGCAACTTTTGCGAAGGACGATTTGTTTTAAATCAGCTCTCAATGTATATTGCATAATCATGCGAAATCCAATGAGTTTTCAAAATTGTGTTTGGGATTTCCCCCCCCCCCCCTCCCCGCCCAACACCCGTTCTGGATCCGCCTTTGTTCGCAGCAAGACTCGACACCTTGCTCAATTCTCGCAATGATACACAGGTTATAGGTTATACCGCAACCAACAGCATTTGCGTGCGCCGAACATTTCAGCCGTATAAACAATGACATATGGTTCAGAATTGAGATGTTGGCATTGGGAATCATGAAGAACCAGCGTTACAGGGACGTAGCCAACGGGAGGGGGCTACTGGGCCATGCCCCCCCCCCCGCCTGAGCAAACTGGTTTACACTAGATCAAAATACGATTCTGTTGACGACCCGACGAACCCCCCCCCCCCCCCCCCCGCCCGCCCCGTCCTCTTGCTCCACGAATCTTCGCGCTAACGAGCCCCCTCCCCGTCAACAACTTTTCACTGACGAAACGGAGCGAAATTTGATCTGCCACTGACGTGCCCCCCCCCCCCCCCCCCTGCAAATCCTGGCTACGTGTCTGCGGCGTTACCGGCTCCAAACCAGCGATAGGTACCGGAGCCGCGGCAAGCGCCACACAGCATGCGACTCAACAACTACTCTGGCACGGCCGCGAAAAACAAACACCATCCGTAGCAGACACAACCATATCCTGCGCGGGTTCATATCCGGCAGCGACATCCAGCAGGTCGACGCCGGTGACATCAAGCTGTTGTTGTTAATGTTGTTGTTGTGTCCCTCCAGACCGCTTCAGTCGGTTGCAGCCTGTCGGCTCCGGGGGACCTGGCGGCGGCCCTGGGGGCCGTTAACACAACTCGGCTGCTTAGCACCTCTAACTCCGGTTGGATCGTCCCGATCGTTCTCAGTATGGTGCCCATCACCGCTGGGCACTCGATCAGGACGTGGTATGGTGTGTCGGCCGTCTCTCTGCAGATGGGCACCGAGCTCTCGCATGTGCCTATTTCACCAATACCGTTCCTATTCCCCGATATATTTTGCTTGTAAATAGGTAAATGTGCGATAAATAGTGTTTCGCATTGCGGTACTAAATGCCATTTAACAATTGGAAGCGCAGCAATAAGCGGCAAAGCTCGCACACTCGCCGAAAAGTTTTCTCCCGCGAGAGATTCGAACACGGATCTCCAGATTTGGAGTCCAGTACCTTACCGATTACGTTATCGTGCGTGGGGGACGCCTGCGCGCGGAGAAACAGCATGGGGATAAAATTGCGGTGGTCAACGTTGTTATGTACGGCGAAAACTCCCCTCACACTGTAAGAAATCGGCTAGGTTAGGTGAAAAATGGTACAGGGATTATCTCGAGAAAATTGAACTATCTTTCTTTTGAGAGTAGTTGCGTGCAAACCTGTCGAATAGCATTCAAGATATTGCTTCCTGAAAAATGTATTTTTAACGCTGAACGCACTGACGTTCGGCCGGTAGAGTACTATGACGTCACGCGGTCCTAAGCCAATCAGCGGATCCGCCGGCCTATTGCCACTGTCGCTTATTATAAAAGTCGCGGACCAGACCCACCTGCATATACCCGACAATAATGACTTTGCTCTATTCCACGTATCTTCTGCGGTCATTTAAAGATGACTGAGCTATTAAGCACGGGGTTTATGGAGGTTTTACGAAAAATACAAATATAGGGCATTGCGCGCGTAACATTGCACGTGAACCGCCATCGCTCTAAATCTTTATGTGTTTTGTTTGTATTTGTATTTTTTACATTTATGAATATCCTTTTTTATTATTCAAATTTGCTAATCACTATTTCTTGCTAACGTCTCCGACGCAGGCACGTAGCCAAGAGGGGGGGGGGGGGGCGGCAGATGCGGTCGCCCCCCCCCCCCTCCAGGAGGCCAGGATGGCTCTTCTCGGCTCTTTCAGAAGGGCCCCTGAAGATGCCGAATGGCCCCTAGTCAGCACTGAGGGGCCCCAGGGCAGATCGGAGGGCCCTCAGAGCATGTCGCAAGGCGACAAAGCAGCCAGCGCAGTCCCTTGTCAGGTCAGAAGGGCCCCTTAGAAGGCTAGAGGGCCCCTGGAGAGACCAGAGGGCTGCTGGAAAGTTAAAAGGGCCCCTGTGCAGATCGGAGGGACCCCTGACCCGACCGAAATGACCCCTAGGCGGGTAAGCAAGGCTGCTGAACATGCCGAATTGGCCCCTAGCCAGCACAGAGAGCCCCAGTACAGGTCGGAGGGCCCCTTGAGCATGTCGGCAGGGCGACAAAGCAGCCAGCGCAGTCCGACCAGAAGAGTCGCTGGGCAGATCGGAGGGTCTCCTGGCAAGCCAGAGGGGCCCCTGGCTAGACCAAAAGGGTCCCTGGGCCGGTCGGAAGAGCCCTTGCACATGCCCGATGAGTTTTTAGCCAGACTGGAGGGGCCCCTGGGCAGGTCGGAGGGACCCCGGAGCATGTCGGCAGGGCGACAAAGCAGCCAGTGCAGTCCCTCGCCAGGTCGGAAGGACCTCTGAACAGGCCGAATGGGCCCCTTGATACACAAGAGGGGCTTCTTGGAAGGTCAGAGGAGTCCCTGGTCAGACCGGAAGAGCCAACAGCACGTAGAAATCCCAGATGAAGATTAAATACGGTTGCACGAGGTTACAGTTGCGGTGATTTTATTCCGTGGCTATTTTTTAAAGGTCAACCATTTATGCAGCATCGACATTAGACCCGTTAAGTAAATAATTAAAAACGGGCACGATTATTTAATTCTATCGCATATCAATATATAAAAACGACATCCACTTTCCATTCATTTCTTCTTTTTTTTTACAAAATCTTAAAGGGACAAGGCACATTGACACATTGATTCTTAAAACGGAGGTTCCATCGTCTAACGATCCGCTTCCGCGTTCTTGAAGCTACATGCTATTTGATTATATATCTCCTATCTCCTATCTCCTATATATCTATTTGAGTAGTTTCCGTTTTGCACTCGAAACACAGCAAGGTTTTCGTCTCTGTCCGCGGTTGAATTCACATGCCTTTGTGAGCATGGAACCTCCGTCCAGGAGAATCCCCGAGAAATATAAATATTTAAGCGGCGTCTGTAGTTCCGAGCTGGGAAAACGCAGCCAACATCTGTGTAATTCACGTGCCTTTATGCATAGGGAACCTCCATTCCGGAGAAATTCGTTAAATTGCAAGTGCGTTAAAGGGAAATAATGACCTTTTTCCACTAAAATGGAGTTAGCACTTGAAATCGCCAGACGAGATCAAAATATATTGTAAATTCATCACATTTTGCATGAAAACTTTCCTACCGAAAGATATTTCAAGTTAAAGTTGATAAGCGTTCCACACTTTAAACGACCGGTACTTGCACTATTTCTGACCTTTTGTCAAGTACTTTTGGTCCTCATCAAACTGCGGGCTTTTCCCGTATTGTTTTTTTACGCAATGGAGTGGAAAATATATTGTGCGTTCTGCTTGTTGTGATTATATGCCCGGCGATCTTCTAAAACTAACAGCGATTGAAAAAAGTGGCAATAAAATCGGAAGCTCATCGATGCACATCAACGCGGCATAGTTAGTGGTTGCGACCCTCAATTTTTTAAAATCAATTAATTTGTTTTCAACATTAGGAGTTGTGTATAGTTTGTCTGTGGCTGTATATAACACTATGCTTTATTTTATCATGAAAAATAATAATTTTTCCCAAAAAAACTAACGAACAATAACACAAAACTGGCAATTAAATCAGAAGCTCATCGATGCACATCGACGGCGACCTATTTAGCGTCGGCGATTTGTTTACAAAGTCATTGTCATGCTTCTCGGCGCACTTAACCATCTCGGCGCACTTGGCGAGTTGTTCCTGATTAATATACCCAAGTCCCGTAGCAGGCTTTGTTAATGACGTCACTGGTGCCATTCTTGTGTAGCATTGCAAAATATATCTGATTTCGAGTTGAAAGCTAATTAAAGACTTATTCAAATTATTGTTTTTAACTTTGAATTTTCTTGTTAATCATTATTAAAGGTATTTTATCCCTGTATTTCATAGTAGTTGACACTTCAGAAACTTGTGACGTAATAATATTGTATCCAATATGCATTTCCCTCACCTTTTACTATTGTGGCGCGGTGCCGAGTGCTTTGCGAATACTAGCTTGCCTGGGGTTCAATTCATTCCGCTCTTATTTTATTCGAGTTGGTATAGTTTGCATGTTGTTGTTATTCATGACTTATACTGATAGTCAGTCATGCATCACGGATGCTTCACGGATTGCTTCACGGATCAGAGTGCTGCTCGAACGCACGCTAGTAGCGCTTTCGTTCTCCATGGCAACCAGGCGTGAGCCAATGAAAAGCCAGAATGTATTCCCTTTCTGGCTTTTGATTGGCTAACGCCTGGTTGCCATGGAGAACGAAAGCGCTACTAGCGGGTGTCCGAGCAGCGCTCAGTTTGATCGGAAATGTCACAGAGCCTCCACAAATGCCGCACTCGATGTTAACAATGGTAGGGAAGGACGAATTTGTCAATGACCTTCATGAAGTACACAAGGTACTTGTTTTGTATTTTTTCCAAACTTACAACTTTGAATTTGGGAATAATTTTATTTAATTCTTGAATTTAAATAAAATAACTTTAAAAACATAACGGTAGCCTAAGAAATTGTTGCTAACAAAATCAAAAGGTCATTATTTCCCTTTAAAGGGAAATAATGACCTTTTTCCACAAAAATGGAGTTAGCACTTGAAATCGCCAGACGAGACCAAAATATATTGTAAATGCATCACATTTTGCATGAAAACTTTCCTACCGAAAGATATTTCAAGTTAAAGTTGATAAGCGTTCCACACTTTTAACGACCGGTACTTGCAAGTACTTTTGGTCCTCATCAAACTGCGGGCTTTTCCCGTATTGCTTTTTTACGCAATGGAGTGGAAAATATATTGTGCGTTCTGCTTGTTGTGATTATATGCCCGGCGATCTTCTAAAACTAACAGCGATAGGAAAAAGTGGCAATAAAATCGGAAGCTCATCGATGCACATCAACGGCGGCATAGTTAGTGGTTGCGACCCTCAATTTGTGAAAATAAATTCATTTGTTTTCAACATTAGGAGTATTGTATAATTTGTCTGTGGCTGTATATAACACCATGCTTTATATTATCATGAAAAATAATGATTTTCCCCCAAAAAAACTAACAAACAATAACACAAAACTGGCAATTAAATCGGAAGCTCATCGATGCACATCGACGGCGACCTATTTAGCGTCGGCGATTTGTTTACAAAGCATTGTCATGCTTCTCGGCGCACTTAACCATTGTGGCGAGTTGTTGCTAGTAGCGCTTTCGTTGTCCATGGCAACCAGGCGTGAGCCAATGAAAAGCCAGAACGTATTCCCTTTCTGGATTTTGATTGGCTGACGCCTGGTTGCCATGGAGAACGAAAGCGCTACTAGCGTGTGTCCGAGCAGCGCTCAGTTTGATCGGAAATGTCACAGAGCCTCCAAAAATGCCGCAATCGATGTAAACAATGGTAGGGAAGGGCGAATTTGTCAATGACCTTCATGAAGTACACAAGGTACTTGTTTTGTATTTTTCCCAAACTTACAACTTCGAATTTGGGAATAATTTTATTTAATTCTTAAATTTAAATAAAATGATTTTAAAACCATAGCGGTAGCCTAAGAAATTGTTGCTAACAAAATCAAAAGGTCATTATTTCCCTTTAAATTGCTGTAGCTATGTGTCGGAGATGGGCTGGTTGGAGTTGGAGGTGGGTTGAAGATGGATTTGTGCGATTTGACAGCGAAGCGAGCGCCGAAGGCGCGAGCCGTTAAATAACTAAAAAGTCCAACAAGTCCGAGCCCAGCAAGCCCCACAAGCCCCACAAGCACAGCAAGTCCGGCAAGCCCAGTAAGGCCCGCTAGCCCCGCAAACCCAGCAAGCCCAGTAAGTCTTGCAAGTCCAGCAAACCCCGCAAGTCCCGCAAGCCCAGGAAGTCCGACAAGTCCGACAAGTCCGGCAAGTCCGACAAGTCCGACAAGTCCGACAAGTCCGACAAGTCCAGCAAGTCCTTTATACAAATCTCCATCCATCTATCGGGATTGCGAATATATGGGATTGCGACGCAGAGCGAGCACAAGGCGCTAGTTACTATATTACTATTTGATAAGCGTCTGGCTGTCTGTCTGTCTGTTTATCCATCCGCCACGAATTCACTGGCGGAATTCACTGGCGCCCCGGAACTAATACACAGGCGCACCGGACACGAAGTCACTGGCGCCCCGGAACTAAGTCACCGAAACACCGGAGTTGGTGGGGAGGTGATCCCTTGACGGGTAATAGGTAATTAGGTACGACGGGTGTGCCACGGGTAGTAACCACCACTTGACCTGCATAGTATATACAATCGTCCAGCGGAGCGGACGGGTTGACACTAGTTTCACCTATTTCACCAATTACCTTTTTTCCAGTTGTGACTTGTTATGCTAAAAATGACACGGTTATTGAACACTCAACAGGTGCGTTTGTTATGTTTTGAAAATAAAAACAACATTATTGTTGCATGCGGTTACAGGCGGCTACAAAATTTGGTTGCTGCGGTTACGGGCGGTTACGGATTTTAGTCTCACGGTTATGGGTGGTTGCGGATTTGAGTCTTATGGTTACGGGCGGTTACGGACTCGATCCCCAAGGTTACAGGCGGTTGTGGTTACATTTTTTTTTACCGTGTACACCTCTAGCCAATACCACCAATCAGCGCACCCGCTGAATCAGAGGTGCTATACAGGATTCTGTTACCATGGCAACCACCGTGACTCAACTAATCCAGCATCTGGCGAAGATGGTCGGTTTCTTAGTATGAACAAGGATGAGAAATACCTGGATCGGCCACTTGGTGTCGGCGCCTTTGATGTCGGTAACCACGTTCGCCGCCTAGCGGTGGAGGCGCGAAGCTTTGACGTACAGGTGAACTCCCCGCCAACCGCATCATCTAATGCTTAATTGTGGGGATGGAACCAGTGTTTTACTTCGAATAGGTTTTTAGTTTGATTGTTTAATGAATGGTTATGACTTATGTATGTGCTCGTGGTTGCAGTTTTCCCCACTGGGGGATCTAGGGTTCGAGTTGGGGGGGGGGGGGGGGGGGGAAATTTCGCTCAGTTTCATCAGCGAAAAGTCATTGAGCGTGGGGAGCGGAGCGAAAAACACGCCCCTCGTTATCTTACGATCCAATAACCGCAACGAGACGAGCAAGGCGGCAATAGCAAGCTGTCAATGAGACCCATCTAAAGCATACGCGAAATATTCCAAATTAGGTCACATGTCAGGTCACAGCCAGGTAAAGAGTCAAAATCGTGGTATTTGAGTTGATGGACCATCCGAAGCCTTAGATTGCAACTATTCTCGCACAAAGTGCTCTCAAAGGTATAATTCATTTCCACCATAAGCGAAACTGAAATTGTATGCAAAAGTCAAGGTCAAGGTCAGGTCACAAAGGTCACTATTGGCAAGAGGTCTACGAAAGCCATGCGTGATGCGACACATGTTTTATGGGTTATTTTACACATATAATTCGATAGTAGTAGCGATTTTCACAACCTGACCCCGTATACGAGGTCAGGTTATACCTGTGGTTAACCTGAGCCCTCATGGCTCGGGTTAATACACTTAATTGGTACTTTACTAAGTTCCCACCATCATCGAATTTCTGCAGTCACATCAAACATCCATAGGTAGCTCTAGCTTCAGATGTAAACAGAGTAAACAGACCTGTCTTCGAATGTAGACATACTGTCCTTAGCTGACAGAGCCGTCTTCGAATGCAGACAGCTCTGCCCTCGAATATCTACGGTCGCCTTTCTCGTTGGTCCTCATCTATCGACGATGACGAACGGGATTGGGAAGAGGCGGACTCCTCCCGGCGGCAGCGTCGGTGGCCGTCGGTGGCCTCAAAGGCCGCCGGGGACAGGTCGTCGTCGCCTTCGGAGCGTCAGTGTTCCGTCGGCATCGACGAGGAGAGGTCTCCGGGGCGACGCGCTGCCTATCAAGCTATCGAGGTGTGGACTCTGTGGAGCCAGAGCTGCAGTTGTAGCTACAGAGCTGTCACGGCGCCCGACTGCGGCGCGGAGAAGCGTTTTTAGACCCAAGCAAGGGGTATAGAACGTACTAATCCGCGGATGGAGGCGTTGCGGGCGTAGTTAGACACGTTGGCAGGGTGACATCGAAGGGTTTTGACCGTTCCGGCAGACAGAAGAGGTGACATACCTTCGCTGTTGGCACGCCTACAAACACCAGACGGCCGAAAGAAGCAGAGAAGAAGCGTGTTTCTGAGGTGTGGACTGAAAACCAGAGACGGACGCCCGTGTCGACTATGGGAGGCTCGAACACAAAGGAGAAACTAGATCTGGTGAACGCCAATAATTTGAGCACGTTGGACTCTCAGAAACCGTCGGGAACGGGGCGGAAAAAACGCTCTCTCAAGTCCTCACAGTGTCCTAAAAGTGAGGACGGACTGCCTCAGACCCCTGGGGAGGAGCCGACGCTGACAGCGGAGGACAAACGCTACCTCAAGGAAACGTGGAAGACCCTGGAGGGAGACCCGACCTCTGTTGGAATTATCACATTCTCACGGTAAGTAGACTGGCCCCTCATCACTGGCATAACTTATCATGCAGAAACCTGTTAATTGTTTTAGCGCCAACAATCAACAGTGTCCGACATTGGTTGTGAAATGTTTTTTTTCTTCAGATGGAAGTAAGTGTTTTTTATTGAATATTTATGCAATAGACCATTCATTATTTAAACTTATATTTTCAGCAGCAAATGTGACGCAGCTTTCTGTATTGGAGCTTTCCGTGTTACGACAATCCCTTTGATTGCGATTTTGCAACAAGACACTAAAAGTGCATGCTAATGTACCATCATCAATGTCATGTAGGTGTCCCAGATCCGGATTGTCAGGCTGAAAGTTTGAAAGTAGTATGAGTCAAAAAGCTACTAGATCCTGCAAATAAGGGGAAGTGGGAACAGGTCATGCGTGATCAGTTATTCATAAACGATCGGGTGTCTGTGTTTCATTGCGATGCTTCCCTAAGCCAAATACAATCCAGATTGATAGACGACAGGTTCTGGGAAGAGGTGTTACGAGCGTGGACAGCGATTTCTGGGGAAAAACAAGTACAAACTACAGGCAGCGATGTATTAGGCAAGGTGCTTTGGATGAATAAAGAGTTTAATTTAGAAAATGCCGGCGGCGTTAACAAGCGACAGCTGATAAATCAATCCGTCATTCAGGTGGCAGATTTATACAATAGTCAGCACCAAAGATTTCACACAGGACCAGAGCTGCGCCAGAAATATAGGTACGGAAATTTTCTAACGTGACAAGCAATTTTGCAATCAATGCCAAGATCATGGAAAGAGATCATCGTACAATAAAAACCTACAACAGTCTCTCTTCCTATCGCTGTAGTTGAACTTACAAAACTGGCGAGACCGGCTAAATGGGGCTATACCGCAATGCTAGAAGCCACGGATATCATGCTTCCAGAAAAAGCGCAAAACACTGTGGGAAGCTCAGCTTCAGATGAGCCATTCGCAATGGAGTGAGGTGTACCGGGTATTATATAAAATCCCGGATGATTTTAAGCTCCAATGGCTACCACGGCTCCGAATACTGCACCGCATACCACCTACCAATCGTTTACTGTACCATTTTAGAGTAAAAGAATCTGACGTATGTCTGCGCTGTGATAGAGCCAGGGAGGACATCTTGCACATATTCTGGGAGTGTCCGCAGCCCCAACTATTTTGGAGACAACTTACCAGTAAACTGCAGCTGCTCACGCCAATAACAAAGCAATACGTGATCACAAACCTGTACACAACAGCTGATCTGAACAAAACCCAGTCTCCTGAAATCCTGCCATTAAAGATAATTCGCATATGTGTAATGTTGGGAAAGCAATTCGTATGGCAGTGCCGAAATGTGGAGTGCAATCCGTCATTAGAAGGCTTTAGACGTTTTGTGCGACGCTATCATGAAGTAGAGAGATGTGTGGCAGTAAGAACAGAGATGATAGAGCAACTCAACCAATTGTGGGATAAGTTGGTGAACAGATTGGAATGTTACCAATGATGCTGACATATAATGCTAGTGAAAATCATGAGTGCGTGCGTGCGTGCGTGCGTGCGTGCGTGCGTGCGTGCGTGCGTGCGTGCGTGCGTGCGTGTGTGCGTGCGTGCGTGCGTGCGTGCGTGCGTGCGTGCGTGCGTGCGTGCGTGCGTGCGCGCGTGCGCGCGTGTGTGATGTTATAAAAACAAACTAAAAAAAAACAACGAAAATGTCATATAGGTGCTGAGTTGACATGTCACCTCACTGCTGAAGTTCTCCTCTAATAAGGGTCACAAACCCCCGTTGGCCCGGTAACACTGGCCAGGGGCTGCTGATGGCAACACTGACCTGGGGCTGCCGATGGGCACACTGACCTGGGGCTGCCGATGGTAACACTGACCTGGGCTGCCGATGGTAACACTGACCTGGGGCTGCCGATGGGCACACTGACCTGGGGCTGCCGATGGTAACACTGACCTGGGGCTGCCGATGGTAACACTGACCTGGGGCTGCCGATGGGCACACTGACCTGGGGCTGCCAATGGTAACACTGACCTGGGGCTGCCGATGGTAACACTGACCTGGGGCTGCCGATGGTAACACTGACCTGGGGCTGCCGATGGTAACACTGACCTGGGGCTGCCGATGGCAACACTGACCTGGGGTTGCCGATGGGCACACTGACCTGGGGCTGCCGATGGGCACACTGACCTGGGGCTGCCGATGGTAACACTGACCTGGGGTTGCCGATGGGCACACTGACCTGGGGCTGCCGATGGGCACACGTGCCGTCTCATATCCCGGCGGTGACCGGTCCGGCCTGACCGGTGCGGCGGTGACCGGTGACCGGTCCGGCCTCAGTCTATGGTTTATGACCTTGCCTCAGTCTATGGTTCCTCTGGGATCGACCCAGACAGACTGGCGGCAGGAGAGTGACAAGTGGCCCGCCCGGACAGGCTAGGCTGCCGTTCAGTGGCGGATCCAGGGTGGCCCGCCCGGACAGGCTAGGCTGCCATTCAGTGGCGGATCCAGGATTCGATCAAGGAGACCGCCATGTAGCAATAGGGGACCCCTCAGGCTAGGTAGGTCTCTTCGTCCATGGACCCTCAGTAGGTAGAATGGTCCCTATGTATGCCAGATTTGGCCACTTATAGGTCAGAATGGGCTCTCTAAATGCTGAGATGGGTCTCTAAGGATCACAATGCACCTCCGTAGGTCAGAATGGTTCCTATGGATGCCAGATTTGGCCACTTATAGGTCAGAATGGGCTCTCTAAATGCTGAGATGGGTCTCTAAGGATCACAATGCACCTCCGTAGGTCAGAATGGTCCCTATGTATGCCAGATTTGGCCACTTATAGGTCAGAATGGGCTCTCTAAATGCTGAGATGGGTCTCTAAGGATCACAATGCACCTCCGTAGGTCAGAATGGTCCCTATGGATGCCAGATTTGGCCACTTATAGGTCAGAATGGGCTCTCTAAATGCTGAGATGGATCTCTAAGGATCACAATGCACCTCCGTAGGTCAGAATGGTTCCTATGGATGCCAGATTTGGCCACTTATAGGTCAGAATGGGCTCTCTAAATGCTGAGATGGGTCTCTAAGGATCACAATGCACCTCCGTAGGTCAGAATGGTTCCTATGGATGCCAGATTTGGCCACTTATAGGTCAGAATGGGCTCTCTAAATGCTGAGATGGGTCTCTAAGGATCACAATGCACCTCAGTAGGTCAGAATGGTCCCTATGTATGCCAGATTTGGCCACTTATAGGTCAGAATGGGCTCTCTAAATGCTGAGATGGGTCCCTAAGGATCACAATGCACCTCCGTAGGTCAGAATGGGTCCTCTGTAAACACATTTTTGGGGTAATTGCGGTTGCATTTTTTAAAAACCGTTGGCACCTCTAGTAAATAGTCTACAGGGTCTACAGGGTCTGTGATCTATGGACTCTTTCTAACATCCAGGGGACAATTGGCCCCACACTCCTTCCCTCTGGATCTGCCACTGCTGTCTCCCAAAACCCTCGCAAAACCCTGCCCACCACGTGCTGCGCGGCGCGGAATCGAATTAGAGACGGCCGACGTGACCTCACGTTCGAGTTGCGCTGGGTGGTCGGGCTCGATGCGCTTCAATCTCATGTGTCCATGTGTCTTGCCACCAGGCAGTGATGTGATCTTTGGTGTGGAATAATGCATTTCCTACAGTGAAACCGTTGAGTTATAGCTTTAAGATGCACCAACCAGCATCGCATTTCTAGCGAAAATTAAAATTCGCTATTTGCTGGCATGCATATGAAATGTTCCTGTTTCATCAATCTACCTTACGATGCTTTGATTAAATCACGGTGCATCATTTTTAGAGTGTCTATGCACGTGCATGTCATGCTACCGAATCTTATCGCAGTGCACCCAGGTGGCTACTGGCTAACTCCAGCCACTCGCCGATCACTGCAGCTCTGTTTGTATGAAATATAGACACTCTTGGCAATATGTTTTCATTAGAAGTCATTAATCAAGTAACAATTCACTTTGCCTTGGTGGCTAACTGTTTCATTTATTATATTTGATTTTAGAATCTCGTGCCGGTGTTCTCTACCCTATATTACACACTCAGCGTCTAGCCGGGGCGAATGTTCAATCGCGCACTAATGGAAAAACAATAGGCCCTGAGATTCTGCATTCGCCCAGTAGTTATCGCGTAGACTTATGATAATGCGCTTTCCGTGTAGCTGGAATTGCGTATTGACGTCACTGTATATTCGTACGCGTGCATGCCTGCATTGCAGGGCCTCCTTTAAGATATTTTGACGGGGGAAGGGGAGGGGGTACCAATAATTTTTTTTTCCCGACGATGGGCAGTCACCTCTCAAATCGTGAGCTGAAATTTAGGTTTTCATGCCGTATTTTTGGGTTTCATGCTGTATTTGCGGGTTTCATGCCGTATTTTCGGGGTTCATTTAATTATTTAATTATTTTTGGGTTTAAATATATTTCTGCACGTTTGGATAAGAAGGAAATTGATTTGTAATGCGAATATTTGATTACCGAGCGGGTGCGAAGCGCCGCGAGGTCTTTCGTCAAGCAGGGGGAAATTTACGCATGAGACACTCGACCTGACCGCAGCCAGTTTTCAGAGGCAGCTTTCAGATTGCTCGGCCACTGCTCAATGGATGTCTCTTAAAATTTGCCACACAAAAAGTCATGTGTTCCAAGTATTGTATCGACTTGGTGAAATTCTTCGATTCAGTGTTTAGAAACAGCGCGCACCGAGGTAGAACCCCGTTTCCCCCCTCGAAATTCACTGGCGAGGCACCATAGTTTCTTCTAAGCAAAGTTCGATAGAATGAATTAGCTCGTCTTGATTGTCAAGCTTAACTTTTCTTTTTTGAATTTTAAATTAGCCATTGATATATTACAAATAATTATAAACAGCATCCTATCAAATGACATGTAACAACATTCACAACAAGGCAAACAACACTCGACATATCATTATCAACCCTCCCCCACATGCGCTACAGTTCCAACTTAGAGCTTAGAGCTTGGTCCGTCCTGCCCACTGTCACCGTCCTGAGGCAGCGGCAGCGCGTTAACCGGCCGACTCTGCCCAGAGTAGCTCTGTCGCTCTCGCCGGTACACTGTAAACCAAATCTACAAACCAAAGACTTGTTTACAAGTTTGGATCCATTTCGCATAGGCGTTGCCTCGTCATCTCACCAACTACTGGATAGTTAATCTACAAGTTTACGAAATTTTCTACCAACCAAAGGGTTGTTAACAAGTTTGGATCCATTTCGCATAGGCATTGCCGTGTCACCTTACAAATTAATGGCTCGTAAGTTTTACCATCCTTTCCCTCGGACTTGTTTCTGAGGTACAATGATTACCTTTGTACTGTGTAACGCTATACAAGCGTATCGTTTGTACTAGTTTGTCTTGTACAAGCCTTTTCCTGAAGCTAATAATAAAACACTCACTTTGTCAACGTCTTTGTAACGCACGTACAGTACAGTACCTCACATGTTCTGACCACTTTCTCGGCACCACCTGTCGGTCTGTCGGTGCTGCACGCAGTGGAATCCAATGCAACTATGTATATGCCCTCACCCCCGATATCGGGGGGCGAGGGCTATAATAGTTGTATTTGATTCCACTGCGTGCAGCAACGACAGACCGACCTCGGTGGTGCCGAGGAAGTGGTCAGAACATTTGCACTGCAATGTACAATGTCAGGTGTACTGCTCTCAGTGCTGGAATGACGTTAGTGTGAAAGTTCACCGTGAGTACAAATATATGATGTGGCATTACAAAGTTACACGCAGTATTCTATCTCAAATTCGTCGACCGGCATCTACAAGGAAAATCGGGCATTTTCTCGACTTTATTACACATAGTGAACGATATGCACGGGTGTGATATCACATGTCTTCACACAGCTCGGTAAAAAAGATAGCGACATGGCACAGTTCGTTGGAAGGGTTCGGAGGGGTCAAACTACGGAAGATGCACTATTCGAAAGCTGAGCTCACGCGGAATCCAGCGATGTAAATTTGTTTAAAAATCGTCTTCATGGTGAAGCTCCACATCACCTTCATGCTCAACCAGTACGGGGTGACTCCCCGCGGAGGCCGCAGCCACCGCCTTCAATCTGCAACACAGTTTGTGATTACATTTAACAACACACAAGAGCAGGGGCGCAACCACCTATACGGACGGCACGGAATGCCCGTACCGTTTTTGACGGACGCCGAAGGCGCCCCCCCCCCGGACTCATTTTTTTGTTGTTGCCATTAGCACCGCCAACAGGATAGGCACCGGCGGCGTACATAGTATACGGTTATTCAGGCCATGGCCTGGTCCTTTGGACCCGAGGCGCCCATGCAAAGCTGGCGCCCCTCCGATCAGTGACGGCGCCCCTCCGGGCAGTGACGGCGCCCCTCCGACTAGTGACGGCGCCCCCTCCGGTCAGTGACGGCGACCCTCCGGCCAGTGACGACACCCCTCCGGCTAGTGACGGCGCCCCTACGACCATGCCGGCGCCCCTCCGGCCAGTGACGGCGCCCCTCCGGCCAGTGACGGCGCCCCTCCGGCCAGTGACGGCGCCCCTCCGGCCAGTGACGGCGCCCCCTCCTGTCAGTGACGGCGCCCCTCTGGCCAGTGACGGCGCCCCTCCGGCCAGTGACGGCGCTCCTCCGACCAGTGACGGCGCCCCTCCGGCCAGTGACGGCGCCCCTCCGACCAGTGGTGGCGCCCCTCCGACCAGTGACGGCGCACCTCCGACCAGTGACGGCGCACCTCCGGACAGTGACGGCGCCCCTCCAGCTAGTGACGGCGCCCCTCCTACCAGTGACGGCGCCCCTCCGGCCAGTGGAGGCGCCCCTCCGTCCTGTGATGGCGCCCCTCCGTCCAGTGACGGCGCCCCTCCGGCCATTGAAGGCGCCCCTCCGGCCAGTGACAGCGCCCCTCCGCCCAGTGATGGCGCCCCTCCGGCCAGTGATGGCGCCCCTCCGGCCAGTGACCACGCCCCTCCGGCGAGTGACGGCGCCCATCCGACCAGTGACGGCGCCCCTCCGGCCATTGATGGCGCCCCTCCGATCAGTGGCCGCGCCCCTCCGGCGAATGACGGCGTCCCTCCGGGCTCCGACCAGTGACGGCACCCTCCGGACAGTGACGGCGCCTCTCCCGCCAGTGACCGCGCCCCCTCCGGCGAGTGACGGCGTCCCTCCGACTAGTGACTGCCACTCTCCGAACCATGACGGCGCCCCTCTGGCCAGTGACGGCGCCCCTCCGGCGAGTGACGGCCCCCCTCCGGCGAGTGACGGCGCCCCTCCGACTAGTGACTGCCCCTCTCCGCCCGTGACGGCACCCCTGGCCAGTGACGGCGCTCTTCCGGCTAGTGACGGGGGGGGGGGGGGGGGGGTCGCCTCTCCTTCACGGTACGGAAGGAGAGGCGCCCCCCTACAAAATTTTCGCCAATATTGATGGCGCCCCTGTCGATCGGGTGGCGCCCCTCAGGCCTTACGGCAATGCCCTGGTTCTTTGTGAATTGCTGCGCACGCCACTGACAGGCACTCCTGGGAATCGGGCAAATAGCACTCCTAGAAGTAAATGGCGACTTAGGAACAGGATAGGCACCACTAAAAGCAAATGCCGCCCCCATGGAGCAGAACAGGCACCCTACCGGACACTAATAAGCAAATGCCGCCCCCACGGGGTAAAACAGGCGCCCTCTAAATTGTGCAAATGCTCATTGTCCATAAGCAGCTAATGCCTCCCCATTGGGAAGAACAGCCGCCCACTAAGTCGGACAGTGGGCTTCCTTAGTAGCATATGCCGACCATATGGAGGAGAAAATGTGCCCTACCAGAGAATAAGCAACTGCTGCCCCCATGGTCTCATACACTGGCAGATCCAGGGGGGGGGGGGCATCAGGGGCCCCCCGCACAGGAATCTGTGTGTGTGTGTGTGGGGGGGGGGGCATTCAATACAAGTGTCTCCCCCCCCCCCCCTCCGCGCGCGTTCCCAATTTATCGTAAATCGTAAAAATTGCCTTTGCAGCAGTCAAAATCCAGGTTATCCACAGTCAAAAACCGGAAAATTTCGCGCCGCTTCAAGGCATGACATAAGTTTCGCAATTGCTCATACAAATTTGGAAAATGGGAAAATTAACTCCATTAACCCTATTAGTGGCAGGCTACGGGCTACCCCTATTAGTGGCAGGGGGGGGGGGGCGAATTCACCCCCCCCAAGATCTCGAGATCTACCCGTCCGATTTTCACAAATCAAACGGCGTTTGATGCCCCGCAACATGATCTACATTTCTGAAAAATAAAAAAGATCAAAATGTGTGACAGGGGGGCAAAAACTACCAATATTAGAGGTATTTGTGATCCAACACAGCTGTCATGTTTATCAATTGATTGTAACGCAACTAATGGGAATCGATAGAGATTGAAATGGGGATTGATATATGATGGTGACTTTTGAAAATGCAAAAATCATAGGCGTTTTCAGGTCACTAAATTTGGGGGTAAAATAAATGCCTTATAATTTTTTTCTTCTTTCGATAAATGAAATAGTGCACTATTGTGATATAGGACACAATAGTGCACTATTTCATTTCATTTCACAGTTATAAAGCATATTTGCCATAGGCGGTGCCAGGTTAGCGAAAAAAGGGAGGTAAAATATATACAAAATAACTTCCTGTAAACCTCCCCTTTTCAAGTCCCTGAGACCGCCTCTGCCGTGCAATATGTATTATAGTTCACTAAAATAAACTTATTTGCACTTGCTTCAATCACTGTAAACCTATGTAACTCCTTTATACTTCAGGTAGTTAGGAAGAAGTCGTGAAGTTCCCGTCTACGTATTATCGCCAAATGTCGCCGAGAAAAAACTCCCAAAACCGGACCCTGGAACCGCCTCTGTTAAGGTTAGGAACTCCAAATTTTGACACCATATGCGGAATTAAATTTTAGGAAAAGTCTCCAAATAAATTCCATGGGTCTGCTCTTAGCCGTTCGGGAGATATCTGCGAAAAACCTGAGGGGTGGGCAGAATCTTCCCCCTCCCTGCCACTAATAGGGTTAAGTGTCTGAGGGTCTCTCTCCTTGGCGGTAATTGCTGGCCCCAGGGCCCAATCCCTTCATAAAATATTAACTTTCAAGCGGGCTACATGTTTAGCTAGCTAGTCTGCCGAGTTCCGAAACAGGCGGCGCGAACGCAAGGATTAAATACACGCAGACAAAAATGGGGGTGATTTTTCCCCATTTCAGCTGCCCCCCCCCCCCCCACACACACACACACTAAAAAATTATCGGCGACACCCCTGCGAGTTGGTATGAGACAGTAGCATACCCAGGATTCTCTCCAGGAGGAGGACATTTTGATTAGGAGGGGCATAAGGTACCCCCACCAAAAAAAAAACAAATCCCCGGATTTGGCCCTCTATATTGTTAGAGGGGCATATTTTCAGCATTTTTTCTCTCCATTTTTTTAATATTTTTTTTTTTCGACCAAAGGGGGCACGTACGGACCTTTAGGGGAGGGGGCAATTTCCCTGTTTGACCCCCCCCCCCGTTGGGTACCCCTATGGTATTATATATACGTTATTATTACTTATATATGTACAATATGCTACGGAATATCGCGTTTTTGTGGGGGTTTTTTCTCTGAAAAAGTGAATTGCTTAAGCTCAAACACCAAAATAAGGTGACCGGCCTAAATCCGCGGAGGGAAACAATTTGGGCACTTTTTTGCCACAAAAAGACCCCCCCCCTATTCACGGAGAGAGGCTGGATCCGCCGGTGGTCTGATATTGATTATGAGGATGGAGGCATTATTTTGCAGTACTACAGTAGATTACAGATGCATACATACATACACTACATCTAAAAAAATGGCACATTTGTGATATTGCGAGTTTGTTTGGCGATGACGCCCTCCTTGAGCGATGGCGCCCCCAACGAAAATTTGCCCGTACCACTTTTTTGGACGTGGTTTGGAGGTGGCTACCTCTGGTTTCGCCCCTGCACAAGAGAACCCATGACCCATAGTCGAAGGCTGGACGCCTTTCAGCAGAATTTGTCTTTTAATTTGAATTTGGGGGCGAAATCCGCCCACCCGTCCTGTTTGTGTGTGTGTGTGTGTGTGTGTGTGTGTGTGTGTGTGTGTGTGTGTGTGTGTGTGTGTGTGTGCGTGCGTGCGTGCGTGCGTGCGTGCGTGCGTGCGTGCGTGCGTGCGTGCGTGCGTGCGTGCGTGAGTGCGTGGGTGCGTGGGTGCGTGCGTGCGTGCGTGCGTGGGTGCGTGGGTGCGTGTGTGTGTGTGTGTGTGTGTGAATATTTCTTGATTTTACCGGTCAATGTGCATCATTTTTGGTGTACCTGCCTAAAAATGAACGGCGCGTCGTCTAAAGTAAGAAACATACGAATTGGCAGAACACTTTTTGAGTTATAGGTCATCAAAGTTTAAAAAAAACTTTAAAATTACTCCAAGATGACCGCAATGGAAATGTTGATATGTAAATGATTAATGACCTGAGGTCAAATGCAACTTCTATCATACCTATTGTATCATTAAACTTTCCAACAAATCATTTAAACCCATTTTGGGGTATATACATGCACTCACTTTGTTCCATAACAATATCAAGCAAAGGAGCGCATAACAAGCAAATTTAGCATATTTTACCTCATTTGACCTTGACGTATTGACTTAGGGTTATTCAATTTGTACAACACAGAGTTCCCTACAGACCCTCCCTACCCTACAAATTTAGTTGTTGTATCTCTTATGGGGGCCGAGATCTTAGGGGCAGGATCCGCCCCCCCCCCAGTGCGTGTAATTTTCAGAGGCCCTCCAGGGCGCGTGTTAAATAGGTGCCCCAATCACACCCAATGGCCGCATAAAAATAAACAAAAAAGTGATACAGATGCATACTTGTATAAGTCGATGCTTGACCCAATCAGAGTTGAGTCAAGCATCGACTCATGAGTCGGACATTTGTAGATGAGTCATGAGTCTAGTCGATTCAATAAGAAATAGCACTTGAGTCAAGAGTCGAGTCCATTCAATACAAACACAGCACTTGAGTCAAGATTCGAATCGATTCAATTTGTTTGAAACAGCACTTGAGTCCAGAGTCCAGTCAGGTCATTGGCTGTTGAGTCAGACTTGAGTTGACTCAAACAAATTCGAGGTTTATACTATATGAAATGCGGTTCTGCTGACGACCCGACCCCCCCCCCCCCCCCGTCAACATAATTAAACTTGTGATCAGTGATGATGAGTCAAATTGAGTCGACTCTAATATATTTTTGAGTCGAGTTGATACATTTTTTTTAACGGCACTTCAGTCAAGAGTCGAGTGGAGTCTTTTTTTAAAACAGCACTTGAGTCAAGAATTGATTCGATTCATTGCTTTTTAAACGGCACTTCTCAGATTGGAACTTATCAGCATCTCAGCACTTCTCAGCACTCCACTCCGTTTGGGGGAGGCCAAAGATTCAGGCACTGGCGGATCTAGGGTTAGAGTTTGGAGGGATGCAATAGCAAATTTAGCTACATTTCATCAGGAGGAAAGTTGTTGACCGGGGGGGGGGGGGGGGGGGGGAGAGAGGTCCTCAGCGCAAACGAAAGAGTCATGCATATGGGGATACTCGACTCGACGAGACAAACACAGTGGTGTCATTTGTACGTCTCTATCTGTATTATATCCAGAGTTATTGACACAAAAGTGCTGGTGACCTGAGATGACCTCAGCCAACCTTGCAGAGGTCACTGAACAACAATGGCACCTGCGTCATCAATAATAAGCTAACATAACACGATTCTGACAGAATTGACCTGATCCAATGCATATTCTCTGAAAAGGAAGCATTTGTATATTTTCCCGTTGACTTATAATGGGGAGATCACGAAATTGACCTGACATTAGGTCACCGATACAAAAAACAAATCCGAGATTAACGAATTGTAGGACTTCTGACCTTATGAAATCCTGTAAGTTCCATATTATTCTGACAAACGCTGGCTTCGGCACGACCACAAACATTTTTGGAGGTAAGGTCACTTGACGTGACCTGGTGACCGACCTGTCTTGAGGCGATCTGAAGTTAAAACTTTCACACAATGTGGGTAATTGATGCACACATAGCCGTGCCCATTTTCTAATGGGGGTCAAATGCTAAATGCTGGCTGGAGCCCCGAGGTGCCCCCCCCCCCCCTCTAGCCAGCCTGAGAGGCCCTCTAATGGTCGCCAGAAGGCCCTCAGTCGGCCTGACCGAAGGCCCCCTTCGGTTGGCCTGAGGGGCCCTCGGAAGGTCTGAGATTTCAACATGGGTCTGTCCGACGTTTTTTGCGACCATTTAGAGGCCCAGCAAAATATAGAGTGGCCTAAATCTGAGGAGATCTGGTGGGGCGTCATTTTGACCACCCCTGTGGTTTTTCAAAATAGCGAGAAAAAACAGCCTCGTGCAGCGCCGCGAAATTTGTCACGGCTATGTGTGCATGAATTACCCACATTGTGTGAAAGTTTTAACTTCAGGTCGTCTCAAGTCAGGTCAAAAGGTTACTTCAAGTGACCTTACCTCCAAAAAATATGTGTGGTCATGCCAAAGCCACAGTGTTTCTCCCTAGAAATTTGAAACTCGCAGGATTTCATAAGGTCATAAATACCTACAATTCGTTTATCTCTGTTTTTTGCATCGGTGACCTAATGTCAGGTCAATTTCGTGACCTCCCCATTATAAGTGCATTTGGGAAAATATACACATGCTTCCTTTTCAGAGAATATGCATTGGATCAGGCCAATTCTTTCAGAATCATGTTATTTTAGCAGCTCATTATTGATGACCCAGGTGCAATTGTTGCTCAGTGACCTCTGCAAGGTCGGCTAAGGTCATCTCAGGTCACCAGCACATTTTTGCCAATAACTCTTGATAGAATAAAGATAGAGATGTGCAAATTATACCATTGTGCTTGTCTCGTCGAGTCGCGTCACCCATATGCAACATGACTTGCCTGGGTCACCAAATGACCTTGGCCTGAGGTCAAATTTTGAAGTTGACCTAACCAGGTCACCATTAACATGTTGTGTCGAAGCGCCTTTACGATAAAAACATGATGGTGTTCAAATTACTGCTATATGTCTAACCAATACAAAGTTATTATGAAGAAAAAAACTTTTAGGAAAAATGTCCTCGTGACCTTTGGTGACCTCTAGTGCCTAAACTATTGACCTGATATTAAATTTGAAAATAACTGGCGATTGAAATGTTCATGTGCTTTCGATTGTTTTTTTTTCTCGTTTAATACTAGCTCTCATAGTTCCCGACTCCCGAGAAATTTGGGGGTTTCTAGAGCAAAATCCTTCACTTGGAAAATGTGACTTTTGATGACCTCTGGTGACCTCAATATTGACCTGAGCCAGATAATACACAATAACTTCGAATGCCCTTGCAGATAGCTTTCCAAAATGTTTCCGCATCTTCTAGCCTTTATAGTTTTCGAGTTAGATCTCGAGTTAGTTAGGTGAGGATCCCAATGTGATTTTGCACGCTGATCATGCCGGCTAGCAAAAGTCATGTACCGTGACGTCACGATAATCGATAATCAGATGCCCTGAGACCCTGATTTTGGCCGGAATGGCCTACCTTGTTATAATAGCCTTGAGTCAAGGCCGTATAAGAGAGGTAGAGTCATCCGGGGATTTTAGCACCCCAATCGCTATAACAATAGCGTAACGTCACTGGTGCTCTGGTCCGACTCGGCTGTCGCCAAACGCGGCTAGGTGCGGTGCGAATATTTCTAAAGGGATACGGATAGTTGCGCCTAAGGTACGATCCGATTTACAATTACGTTTACCGCGGATAATTAAGCCTCCCTTAATTCGTGTTGAGGCGGAGACGGTCATACGCCTGCCCCAGTCTGTGTGATGTGCGACTGGCGAGACGGCCATTTACTGCACCGGTCAGACTGAGGGGGAGAGACGCCATACGCTGCCCCGGTCCGGCTGAGGGGGGGGGGGGGAGGAGACGGACATACCCTGCCCTGGTCTGGCTGAGGGGCGAGAAGGCCGTACGCTGGCCCGGTCTGGCTGAGGGACGAGACGGCCATACGCTGCTCTGGTCTGGCTGAGGGACGAGACGGCCATACGATGATCTGGTCTGGCTGAGGGGTGAGACGGCCATACGCTGCTCTGGTATGGCTGAGGGGTGAGTCGGCCATACGTCGTACCAGATTTTTTTTGAATGCGTTCGATGGTTATTTTTGCCATGATGAATGATAATAAGTAAACAATGATGATCAATAACATGGCAGTAATGTTTATTTTATGTTTAAAGGCTAGACAATAAGGAATAAGCTTTCACCGTTATATATAAAATAAACATTACTGCCATGTTATTGAGCATCCTCGTTTACGTAACTGGAAATGTTGCAAAAGGCATTGTTCTGGCTAAAAAAACATATGCACAAACATTTTTTCCCTCAAAATATACACTTGTAACATAACTGATTTATCTAACGGCGACGAATTAAAATTGCCGCTCTAGTCAACAAGAGGCAAAAGAACGCAAAACGCTCGACGGGGCTGGCCACTACTGGACCAGAGCACCAGTGACGTCGTCGCTAAGGCTTAGCCGCTCTGCAGCCGATACATGGGGAATCCCGGGATGACACCCCCTGGCCTTGAGCGTTTCTTGTGGTTTTTGACGTTGTTTGATGTTGGGCCTGCAATTCTTCACACATTATAATTATAGCTAATAGCCCAATAGGTATGTCTAGATTATATTGTTTTTTTCTTTCATTATAGCTGGACATTATTGAAACTGTCACGATTGTGCAGCATAGTTCAGTTTTTCAACAAAATTCATGGAATTATTTTATTTTGTTTTATTAAAATAGCCATCTTAAATATGCCTGTGTAATATATTTAATATGGCTATTTGTGCTTTTCGAGTTATCTTTACGATACATATGTATCATCAAGCATATTTGGATGCATAATGGAGTCCATGGACTTAAATCAGAATCAGTGAATTGGATTCAGATTAAAGCTTTTTAGGTGCCCCGGAAGCACAATTGATTCCTCTATGAAAATATTTATTGGAATCAGATTCAGAATCAGATCCATTTGGCTTGGTATGGAATCTGAATTGATTCCGCTGAAGCGGAATCAAGCACAAGTCTGGACCAGGGACATAGCCAAGGAGGGGGGGGGGGGGGGCCTGAGCGAAACAAAATGTACACTAGATAGAATCAGAATGGTTATTGATTCAACACCGATCGAATCAATTGGAATAGTTCATTCAAAATTCCTTGACTCAAAAGATAATTGATTCACCACCATATCTTTTCATTCATGAATCGTGATTGAATCAAAACCTGCATCAAATCAAGCCCAATTGAATCACAAGATTTAACGACTCTTAACGATTGAAGCACACTGGTAAATTGTGCAAATATATGTTGTCCCAATGGCTACATTCATGTATACTGAAATAGTATTGCTGTAACAATGTTTTAGTGATCATATATATGGTATGTTTCCATTTTAATTGATTTGACATAAATTCATCACATATTTAAATGTTGAATCAAACGTGAATTGATTAAAATATTTGTTTTTCTTTGAATCGGAAAGAATCAATTACAAAAAAAAATATCTGAATTGAACAGATTTAATCATTCAGATTCCAAAATAAATCATGAATGAATCATTCAAAAAAAGTTGAATCAATAACCAGTCTGGATAGAATAAGATTATCTGACGACCTGACCCCTGTCAGCAACATATGTCTGAGGAGCAAACATTTGTTTACACCACTGATGTGCCCCCCCCCCCCCTGGCAAAAAAATCCTGGTTATGTGCCTGGTCTGGACTTCAAGCGCCCTCAACCGGAAGAAGTTAAATTGTATACTTCCTGTATTATACAATATTGAACCCCTGGGAAATGGGAAATTAATGTGTGGAACAGGTGGCATACTTAAATACAAATTTGCTGACTAATCAAAGGATAAAATCACACTAGAAACACACAGGGTGTAGCAATTGACTATGCAGCCAAATAATGTTTAACTGTTGACATGCACCATGCTGTGTTTTTACAAAAGGAATAATCATGTTTTGCTTTGCAGATTTCTCCGTACAGGAAAGTAGGGGCTCGCTCTAAAAGCTGGTGTTTTCACAGCAGTTGGCTGCCGGGGACTGCTGCTGAGCCAGGCTGTTATGCCGCTGCAAGCAAATGGTACCAGTTAACATAAAATATGTATGTATTTATTTATAAATAAATAAATACATAATTTGTAAAAGTCATTTATAAAATAATAGATGTATTTATAGATAAATATTTAGCATTAACTGGTACCATTTGCTTGCAACGTCATAACACCCTGGCTCACTCCGCTAGTGAGCCAGGATGTTATGATGTTGCAAGCAGATGGAACCAGTTAACGCTAAATATGTATGTATTTATAAATCAATCAATAAATACATATTTAGCATTAACTGGTGAAGCTGGAGTTTTCACAGCAGTTAGACGCCAGGGGACCCGCCCCTGGCGTCCAACTGCTGCAAAACTCCAGCTTTACCAGTTAATGCCTAAATATTTTATTTATAAATAAATAAAGATATAATTTAGCGTTAACTGGTACCATTTGCTTGCAACGTCATAACATCCTGGCTCACTAGCGGTCCCTGGCAGCCAACTGCTGTAAAAACTCCAGCTTTTAGTGTGACCCGAAAGTAGAACCCTATGCGGAATATGTTTATCATTGCTAACACTGACATATTTCTTTCTCTAAAAATGCAGTTACATATGTAGGATTTTGTCCAACTTAAATTCAGTAAATATTTGGTTGTTTAATGTATAAATTGGTTTGGTATTCAGTCAGTTTGGCTACCCTTCAATCGGTATTGCTTTGGTTGTGTTTTGACATGTATACTAAATAGATATTCAATGTAACTTGTATTCCAGTTTTTGTTCTCATTATTGTTATAATACACGATTTGTGCATCTATCTGATAGTGTGAAATGGAAATGGGTTGTTGGATAACCGCTATCACATTTGTATTAAGCTATACCTGCCTGAAAGCTGCCCGGCCAGTAAATGAAGTCAATATTAATTAATAAAACTCACAAAAGTGGCCATCTTCTACTGTATGCAATATGCATGATAGGCAGCTTGATACATGTTTTAATTTTAAGTATGCTGCTCCTTGCATAAGAAGTCAAGAATGTAGTGGATGTTAACGCAGATAGTTGTACGACTGACGTCCTTAAATAGCAATGATTGCAGAAATAAAACATTATTGCAATCATGTGCCAAAGCCCTTCCACCTTTGAAATTATTTGTAATTCCCTATGACAACAAATAGAAGGAATTAACATCAAAACAGCATTGCCGCCACTCCCCCAACATACTTCGTAAGACGTTCCTGGCGCACCAGTACTGCAATATCAACCACAATCATGTCATCTAATTGATATTTCAACAGGGAAACATATCATACACAATGCAAATTATTAGTTATATTATATTACTCACTTATATCGGCCTTTCCGCCATCACGAAGCCACACAGCGAGGACGACGGGCACGCCGGAATGGGCGCGGAGACGGAGTTTTCAAAATGACGCCAGTTGAGGCATGGCGTCTGCACATCGTGCCCGCTGGACCGCTGGCACAAAACCAATTGTTACTTAGTAGTTAGTAACCTACAAACTGAATGCTCCGTGCGAACGGACGGTTACTTCCCCTACAAACGCAGTGCTTGGTGCGAACAAGTTGATTTGTTTGCTCCCAGCTGTTATACAAGCATGTACTTTGTAGTATGAAACCAGTACAAGCTAACCATTGGTGAACAAAACACCCGCTCGACTAACTTAGAAAGCTTGTATTCAAACAAGGCATAAACAAGGGATACCGTCTTTTGAATTGTGTCCTAACTACTACATGTGCAAACACATGACTTGTGCTCGTCACCGAACGAGTCAGCTACTACCTTGACCCTCGTTTTCGTAGATGTAAATGGTATCCGTACTAGGATACGACTATCCACCATTACACAAGACTTGTCAATTTGGTTTACAGTGTACTACGTTGTCCCGGTCCACGGCAGCCCGCAGCGGGCCGGGCAGCGCCGTCAGCGCAGGCGATGCCGACTAACGCTCTCCAATATCTTTAAAATGAAGTAAAAGTGGTAACGGTTGTGCGCGAAAAAATGTAACATTCACGAAGGCTCCTCAAATAGAGGCCTTGATTTTGGTTTGCCCCTCTGACACCATTCCGCGACGCCACCCCTATTTCTATATCCACGGCTCGTTTATTGTCACGCTTACATGTTCAGTGGCCTCCTCCAACATCTCCCGGTTGTAATTTTATGCTCCGACTCGAAGCTCATTCCGGTTGTATGTAGGTATTACTCAAATACAAATTTGCCGTTGACCTTTTATTTTTTGCCGGCCTCCATCCAGGAGATGGGATGTATGGTGAAATACCCAGAGTAAATATATTGAACGTTTGTGGATGGCAAATTAAAGTCCATTTAATTTCCAACATTTTGACGCCAATCTGGTCAAGATTGGTTTAAAACTGACGCGTGTAGATTGTTTTACACCAGTGTCCGCAAAACCGGTTCAGAGTCCGAAACCCTGTCATATGCAAATACGCTAAATGGTCCGATCTAGAAGAAAAAAACTCGCAGCTTTCGAGAAAATGCGCGATCGAAATGTATGGTGAATTTCAACTCGATCGCGCAAGTAGTTTCTGAGATACAACAATGGTGAGCACTTGCGCACGTGCAGAGGCGCCCCTGACTTTTGGAAAGGCGGCGGCTAAGAGGTCCCTAACCACACACCAAATTAGAACACAATCCGGTTAGCCGTTCCTGATATATAGAATGGGGCACGTGCAGAGGCACCCCACTCCTGACTTTGGGAAACTGGCGGCTGAGAGATTCCTAACCACACATCAATTTTGAACACAATCGGCTCGGCCGTTCCTGAGATATAGAATAGGGGTGAGCACGTGCGCACGTGCGCACGTGCAGAGGCATCCACCCCTGACTTGTGGAAAGGCGGCGTCTGAGAGGTCCCTAACCCCACACCAAATTAGAACACAATCGGCTCAACCGTTCCTGGGATATAAAATAAGGGTGCGCACGTGTGCACGTGCAGAGGCCCCTGACTTGTGGGAAACTGGCGGCTGAGTGGTCCCTAACTACACATCAAATTTGCACATAATCTGTCCAGCCGTTGCGAAGTTTTTGCGAGCCAACACTTTTCAACACCCCTCACGCTGCGCGTGGCACGCGCAGTGGTAGTCGCCCACATGAGTCGCCGCTGGTCTCAAACGGGTTAGATTAGATGGGGCTACTCAGCAAAAAAAAAACGCTTGTCAATCGGACGTGCGGTTGCAGAGATATTAGCTTCTCAAAAGCGTCGCCACGGGCCGGGCCGGGCCGGGTCGTGCCGCTCATATTCCGATTTTCCCCATATACCACGGAAGGACGAGCGAGTGTTTCACGCTCGCTCGTAATACAAAATGCATGACTTTAAAGACATATACATGAACACAATTTACCACTGATTCTGGACAGAAGGCAGCTTTAACATATAAAAGTATCCACGCATGATAAGGATAGAGCAAAATCTAAGTTTGAGGGGAAAAAATATGCCGGCAACATTTTATGGAAAGTAAGCATTATTGGAGGGTGCGATATGTTCGTTAAAGTTGAAATGCGTGGTTTCACCACAGGCACGTGCACTACACATCGGATATTCAGCAGATTAAAAGTACATTTTTCTGGTCGATAATGTGATGTGATATTGTCATAATCAAATCGAATACCAGTAGATTGGATATTTTATGGTAGCAGATAGTGCATGCAGATATCCCTAGACAAAATTTTGATTTTGTTTCGCATTGGGTCTGGAAATATCTTATTTGAATTATTATTATTATTATTATTATTTTTATTTTTTATTTGAACGCGCCAATGTCATTATGCGACTGAGTCAAAGACGTTGCGAAGACAGCGAAGTTTGACTACATACGACATATATTTGACTTTATATCCAAATGCGTCCTCTGCCATACGTTATGACAATATAACGCATACGCTAAATCAATGGCAAATAGGAAATTACTGGCCGTCAGACAATATAGAGGGGAATAACCGTCGCCTCGGCATGGCGACATTGAAGTGGGAAGAATAACACCGACAGAGAATGCTCATGGAGACGGCTGATTTAAAGCTCCCGAACGCCCTCGTCAATGTCATCAATTATAAGACGTTGGTACTTCCGCTTACGCGAACGGATGTAATCTATAAATTACTTGATTCTTCAACGCCAGTTGCAGCTGTATGCACACATTTTATGTGGAGGTTGATTAATGTGGTCACACCATCGTATGCACATTTTGCATCAATCGGACGGTGACATCTGGGGAAGAGTGACTCAGGAAGTGCCTCTGGCGAGCCGTTCTCCATCAGATAGGCAGTGGGAAGGCAGTGGGAAGGCAGTGCGTTACTGAAAGCTGGGACCCGAGCAGGCGCTAATCCCCTTACTCCAACCGAAGCCGATGCCCCTAAGGGGGTCATTCCCTCCTCAATTCATGGCAGGTCACAGAGGCAGGCAGGTTACGAGACTACGCTGGCGCCCCTACCTCACCGATCAGCCTCCCTCTAGGTCACAGACGAGTGGGGGAGTGTGATCTCTAACTTACTGACAGGTGGGGACAACGAATGTCTACCCTTCGGACAGCTGGCGAAGGACGAAAGAGTGCAGGAGACCTATGAGGTCACCCAACGCCGTTTGAGTTGGCACCCAACGTAGACAGAAATAAGTGAGCTGCTCGTCGGTTTTGTCACGGGCATTTGCCAGCGTTTTTGTTTTCTTTTTCTTTTTCTACTGGTGCTCAGCCGCTCCTGAGCTGAGAGGTTGTTTGTCAGGTTCCTATGGTTACCACCACCAGGTACCGGCCGTAGTAGCTCGCAGAAAACGGGAACAATTTATCACCACTTATGCTACCTAATGGTCAGCTGAGTTTGAGCAATCCTCCCGCATTACACGGTTATTACGAGCGGCGCGAAGCGAGCGCCGTCCTTCCGTGGTGTATGGGAACAATCTGATTATGAGCGGCCCGGCCCGGCCCGGACCGTGGCGACGCTTTTGAGAGGGTCATATCTTTGCAACCGCACGTCCGATTGACAAGCGGACTTTTTTGCTGAGCAAGCCCATCTAGCCTACCCTGTTTGAGAGCAATGCCGACTCATGTGAGTGACTACCACTGCGCGTGGCGTGTGCCGCGTGAGGGGTGTTTAAAAGTATTTTCTCGCAATAACTACGCAACGGCTGGGCAGATTAGGTCAGATTATGGATACATTTCGTGTGTGGTTAGGGACCCCTCAGCCGCCACTTTCACACAACTCAGCGGTGGCGTGAATCTACACGTGCGCACGTGCACGTATTATATATTATATATCCCATGAACGGCTGAGCCAATTGTGTTTAAATTTGGTGTGTGGTTAGGGACCCTCAGCCGCCACTTTCACACAACTCAGGGGTGGGGTGACTACACGTGCGCACGTGAACACCCCTATTCTATATCTCAGGAACGGCTGAGCCGATTGTATTCAAATTTGGTGTTCAAGTTAGGGACCTCTCAGCCCCCACTTTCCCACAAGTCAAAGGTGGGTGCCTCTGCACGTGCGCACGTGCGCACCTTTTTTTGTATCTCAAAAACTACTTGCCCGATTGAGTTGAAATTCCCATACATTTCCTTCGCGTTCGCTCGTTCATCGCCAACTATGGCGCCTTACTGGTTTTAGTTTGTTGTGGTTCTGATCATTGGAATTGTTGATTTGTAAATGCATTATCAGGATCGCTATCGCCTGGAAAGGTTGTTGTTCACAATTGAAGTCCTTATAATTTCAAGGACGAAGTAAATGCAAAATAAAATATTTTTACTGGTCTGTTTCTGAGTGGTCTTTGAACATGCCGATCACGTTTTTTTTTTCACCAATGCCATTTCAATGCCATTTTGTATCACTTTTTCCTTTCTCATTTTATCTCATTGGTATGCACCAAACTGTAGTCATTAGTCAATTGAAGTCAGTTCAAGTCAATGGTAAAATATTTTGATGTATTGAAAGGATTGATTCCGGCGCTTACGAACAAATGCGAAAGGAATGCTGTAAGTTGCTGAATGCTGGCTGCTATACGTATTCGTTGACATTTCGTGTTCATAGTGTCCCATTTGGCGAACTACCGAATCGAGACTAGTACGACGTTCGGTCAATAGATGTCTCTGAAATCCCATCAGTCGCTAGATGGCAGTTTTCTTAATCTTGACTAAACGTGGCTAATATTATCCAAAGATTGAGCTGTCGTTTGAAATTAGTTAAGTTTTAAATTTACACTTTTCCTGGTATTAAATCAATCCTTTGAATTGTTCGATTATATTTGTATAGCAAATATCTGCATTAATATGGGTTTTTAAATGTTAATCAATGTTTTATTTAGGCTTTAAGTAGCCCAAAACGCTGAAATGTAGTGCCAGAGCCGAAAATAAAGCCATGTTAAGTAAGAAAATAGTGTTTCTAATAATCTCGATCTTCGACATACCTATACTTGAGGCAGGGGCGGATCCAGGATTTGCTTTGGTTAGGGGTCGCTGGCCCGAGGGCGGCATATTTCTTCGGTGACAGGGGTGGCATGGTCCAGAGGGGCGCCCATATATAAATTAAGCGGGTCAAATATGTTTCCGATACTTTCCAAGGGCGGCATAATGCGCTCTGAGGGCGGCGATGTACCTTCCGAGGGCGGCATAATGCGTTGTGAGAGTGGAAAGATGTCTTCTGAAGATGCCAGGGTGCCTTCCAAGAGTGCTACGTTGCTGTTGGTAGACGCAAGGGTGCCCTGGCGGCCTCCCGAGAACGCTGCGGCGTCTTCGGCGCCGGCAAATCCTTTACCAGAACGACGCCGGGATGCCCGAGGGCGCCGTTGTCTAAGGCAGAGGGCTTCAGCCCCTACGCCCCCACCCCCTGGATTCGCCCCTGACTTGAGGTGATACGACACTATCGGACTAACCAACGCCGTTCGTGGGATGTTGTAGCGCTAAATAAGCGGAAAATATAGTGCTACGCGAAAATAAAACTCAACCAAATTGTGCCATCCAGGTCAATGGATCAACGATGATCAGCTATGTTCCTATAATAGTCTCTGTTTGCATGCAACTAAAAAGGTTTATTTATTTTCGCGAAAATACAAACTCTTCAATGTATAAGTTGTAAACGGTTCTAACATTTAACATGGCTGAGGTGGGACAGTGGACCATAAGACGGTCGTCTTTTGTTCAGTCCAATGTGAAAAAGATATAATTAAATGTCTCGCGAAAATAAAATGCTGTCAATCAGCGGCGAGCGGCAAACCTCCGATTTTTATTTTCATGAAAAAGTGCGGATGCGGTTTTTGACATATAGTTTTTATATTTTACAGGTGGAATCCAAATATATCAAGCTTGCGGTTGCAGGCCTTACATTTTCGAAGAAAGACGCCATATTTTCGAAAAACCGCGATTAATAGGACATCTGACGCTCGCTGGGGCCTAATATCTATGCGTTCAGTGTATTTTGGCAAGAATTACGTTATCCAAAAACTGGGGACACAGCTTTACTTGTAAGTAAACTTGAGCACATTAGTCCGGTGGCTAATGGAACTGGCTAGCCTGCACCGCTATTACATTTTTGATGCGATTGGTAGTTTACTTTCAATTGCTGGATATCTTCAATAAACACATGTTTCCTATGGGAGGGGGATATCTACTGCGCCCGCCCGGGAGTCGCTAGTTCGCCAAATTGGACACTATGTACATTGTACGTTTACGAATTTTAGATGTTATTCAGCTGGATGTAAGCCAATTATAAGCAGTGTTTGCTCTGTAGTTCCGAGAGATAGGGAAAATGGCAAATTTATGAAGGACGATTTAAACGCATTACATGCATTTTTTGCAAGGCAAAAACAAACATTTCAAGCGAATCCTGGTTGGTTTGGGCTTTGTACGTGAAAAATGTAATTAAAAAGGCATATCTGTTGCGCGGACAACTGAAATCACTATACCATCGATGATCGAACTGTACTTAGAACGATCTTCTGATCGTATTTTCCTTCATGCCGTAGTCGACTGCAGTCGCCTAATAATGATGGCGGTCGCTGAACAACAGCACGTGGAACCTCTGAAATGAGACGGCTACCCGCAATACAAGGCACTATACACTGCCGAAATATATGGCAGGGTGGGCAATGATGCCCAGGCTTTGGGAAAGCGAGCATTACGGAAAAATAGTGTTATAAATGTCTGTTTTATGGATGTTTGTGCATAGCGCAATCATTTATCGTCCGATAAGAATGCAGTGGATGACCAACAATTGCATTATTTTCCGATTATTGTCTTTCGTAGAGGCATGCCAAGGAGTGTCTTACTCCGCGGTAAGATAGAGAAATATAGAAAAACAAAGACGCACTGATCTTATATTCGAAGCTTCTATTCGAAGCACGGGACTGAATTTGTTATAAGTAAATGATACTGTCTCCTGCTTCCAGTGGCGGCGGAAGGTATTTTCGGATGGGGGGGGGGGGGGGGCAAATAACCCAGGGTGCCCCCTCGAGCCAAGCTTCTCCCCCAAAAACCAAACAAAATTGCGCGAAATGATATCTCCTCGGATTTAGACCACAATATTATACCAGTAAAATGCCTTTTTAGGCAAAGACCGAGCGGGTGGGCTCTGGTAAAGCTAAAACAGGTTTGAATTATGAAACGGTACGGGAGCACACGTGCGCATTGACGTTGTCCCTATAATGAGTAACATATTCAATAGTTTTGCCGTGGTTATATCCTAGTATGCATAATTTTAGGAACGTTCAGCTGAATGGAGATGTAAATGGGGCTTCCCTGGGACAAACTACATACAAACAATAACATGTATTAACCCTATTCCCTGCGGGCGGCCAGAATTACGCTTACCTGCGGGGGTCAGATTCTGTCCCCCCTCCCCCGATATCTCGAGAACCGCTCGGTCGATTTCAATAGTGAAAACGCCATTCGATTCGTCATGACAAGATCTCTCTTTTTGGACTCCGAAATTTTTGTTTTGCTCAAAAATGGGGGCCAGGGGGCAAAAAATCAGTTTTTTTTTTAAAGTCATTGCGGCCATGTGGCTCGACTGATTTTCATGCTCTAAACGTTTTTGAGCTTCCAATGTCCTGGTATGTAAAATATCAAAAGACAAAAAATCATAGGCGTATTCAGGGAATGTAAAATGGAGGGATTTTCTGGGAAAAAATATGTGCTGTTCGTGATTGTTTGGGACCACATGAACGTCACATATGGGCATTATATGCTGTAATTTGTTAAATTTGATATATTGCGCATAGGCGGATCCAGGAAAAAACATGGGGGCACCATGCGCGTAACGCTTTTATCATCTTACTAATTTGAAGTTGGACCTAACTTGAGGGTAGGTATCGCCTCCCATTTTTTATTCTGAGTGCGCCTCTGCCCCAAAAATATGTACAATCCCAGTATCTATGATGCATATTACATTGCAATTGTTTCTGACGCATTTATTGCACTGCAAACCACGAAGGAAGTATGCGACGCAAAACCGCATTCGTAACACCTTCCCCAAAACAGGAGCCTGGAACTGCCTCTGCTAGACCGATTTTTTTTTAAATTGACAACACGTGCCATTCAATTTTGGGAAAATTCACAAAGTTTCAGGACGCTAGGCCTAATGGTTTAGAAGCGGCAAGTGAAAAACCACCGGGAGGGGCAGAATCTGCCCCCCCGCAGGGAATAGGGTTAACGTTAAATATTCACCTTTTGATTTATGTATCTGCATTTTTCTGTGACACATACATGGTTTCAAATTGATCGTGCTTCAGTTTAAAAATGAAACAACAACATTTTATATTAAAAAAAAATATATATGAATTTGTTTTATAAACAAATATATACTAACATATGGTGACGAACAGTAGAATCCATCACTATCTCTGGTTTGAATGTTATTTGTAAACAAGTCATAGGGCCAGCAATGAAGATAAGTGCTCCACGAAGCGTGACAACGTCACTGATTGGTCAATGAAACAAATTGCATACACTAAATACGTCGCCGTCCTTGGCCAAGTTAATCCGCGGAATGCATCACGATTTTCTGAAACGTTTATTGATTGATTATGGATAAACGGTTTATATACATGTTTCACGTGTGCATTGTAATATACCTATTAAATACCTGTTTGTTAAAAAATGATGGATATTTTGTTTTTAATAAGTCGTGAACGCTAAATATTTCGCCGTCCGGGGCTAAGTTAAGCTGCCGATTTCAATGCACTTCTTGCAAATGCTTGTTGATTGTTCATAGCAGTTTGGTACATATTCGCAAAAGATAGAGTGTATGAAACATTATATGCCTTCATGATAAATAGCAATACGTAGGCAGGCTAACTTTCGCCGAATTCGATATGTTATTAAACTATTGGAATAAAATAAAACGTTATTACAAAATTGTGATTACAAAATTGTAATTACAAAATTGTTATAACATAATCGAACCTGACCTAAACTTTACAGCAATTACGGCCACGGGGACCCACGTTTAGAACGCTTCGTTCGCATTCACTCGCTGCGCTGCGACCTACGGAGGGGAGGGGAGGGGAGGGGAGGGGAGGGGAGGGGAGGGGAGGGGAGGGGAGGGGAGGGGAGGGGAGGGGAGGGGAGGGGAGGGGAGGGGAGGGGAGGGGAGGGGAGGGGAGGGGAGGGGAGGGGAGGGAGGGCTGTGTTCACCCCGGAACCCCCAGACCATATCGTAGATAAAACCTAACCCTACGGCGTAAATAAGTTGGCCGATGTATTTGCGCGGCCTCGCCCTTTGCAATTGTCAAAAATACGAGATAAAAAACGTTCCAGCAATACGTACGAACACTGAAGAAAAAAACGTTCCAACGAGAGAATACAAAACTTCCAACGGATCCACGTACGAACGCTTCCAAACAGGCCCCGCCCCTTGCATTATCAAAATATACGGAGAAAAGCCGTGCCAACAACACCTACGAAGGCTGCAAAAACGTTCTAACGAAACCGTTTCAACGGATCCATAAAATATACGGATGCAAAACGTTCCAACAATACGTACGAACGCTGACAAAAAAAAAACATTCTAACGAAACCATTCTAACGGATCCAAATATTGTATTTTTCACAAAGCGCTTGTAACATATTTTATGATTCATCCTGGCTTTGAAATAGGGATGCGTGAAACGTTACAGAAAATTTGAAGTGGAACATAACCAAGTGTTTCAAAAACTGGATAGAATCGGACGAAACTTTAACTTCGCATAGATATAAAACAACCGTTTTGTCTAACGAAAATAAATGTTTTCTTGTCTTGCTGATCATTAAATAATAATATAAAGATCCGCCAGGCAGTGGCATCGCCGGGCGTTTTTGAGTATGTGTGTGTGTGGGAGGGGGTCGGCTGAAATTACTAAAAAAATGTACCCCCCATTTTATGCGTGTATTTAAGCCTTTGCAGCATTTTTTTTAGTGTGGATTTTCATGTTATAGTAGGTACTTGTTATTTAGCGTCGTCAAGCGGCGCGATTTTTTTAACGGGTTTTCCAGATAAAACACAGAAATATAGGCGTAGGCGGTGGCCATCAAAGGTACCTGAATGAATCAGAATGGTTTAAAATGGAGCGTGAACTCAAAATCAGCGTCCCAAACACCTAGAGACAGCATGCAATAATGCTAGGTGAAATATGAACAAATTAGTAATAACAATATTATATATTATTTTGTTTATTATTTGTTTATTATCAAAATATCACCAACAGGCAATGCCCAGTGACAGGCGAAGTCAAAAGTTAAAACAGCACCCATACACAAAAAAATACACATAATAAATAATAAAGATGATCTACATTCAAAATGTACAGTAAAGATATACACTAAGAATACAAAACTTATCCTATGGCGCCGCGATGACGTACATTTTCACGCAGTTTTTAAACGAACTACTATGAACTACTATACTGCTCATACTAAACATATCTACCGCCGGAACTTTACGTAAAAAGCAGTTCATCTCCTCGGGAAGGCGGTTAAAAATCCCTGTCTTTACAGTGGTCACACGAGCGTACGGTGTTTGGAACAGCGATAGACGACGGGTGGCGCACCAGGGATGTTGAGCGAGAAACAGCTGAGCAGATAGGGGAAGTCAACCTTATCTCGGTAAATGTTCCTCAGAAACATCGGGTCGTACTGTCGACGTCTGGCCTTCAATGTAGGTATACCAAACATTTGCAGCAGTTCTTCATAGGCTAGAGAGCGAGTCACAACATTGTTGGCTCGGGACGCCATCCACATAAGAAACTTATGCTGAACGCGTTCCAGCCGCTCCACATGTGACTTGGCCGCGCCACCCCAAATTACACACCCGCATTCCAGGATGGACCGGACGTTTGCATGGCACGTGGCCTGCGAGGTTTCCTTGCATAATTTCTGCCGAGGAAGACCAGTTTGGAAAGATCTGATCAAAACGCCGAGAGTTCTGTTGGCTTTAGAAATAGTTTGATTGATGTGAGCCGAAAAGGTTAATTTTGTATCAAACATGACGCCTAAATCACGCACCTCAGAAACGCGCTCAAGAACCGATCCACCGATGGAATATGCATGTTCAACAGGAGATGTTCTTAAGCTCACCGTGAAGGCAAAACATTTGTGATGGATTTAGGCGTAGCTTCCAGTCTGCCGACCATCTGCTGAGACTATCTAGGTGAGACTGGAGCTGGTCACCATCAAACGTTGTCCTCAAACGGTGGTACAGTTTGACATCGTCCGCGTACATGACACATTGGAACGATTGCACAGCCATGGGCAAGCCATTAATCAAAAGCGCGAATAAAAGAGGTGCCAGAAGCGACCCTTCCGGGACGCCTGGTGTCACGTTACGCCACTCCGATGTTTTGCCATTCACCACCACCCTTTGCTCCCTATCGGACAGATATGAGGTAGACCAGTCGAGAGCTTTGTCGGACACATGATAAGAATTTTGCAGCTTATAGATCAACAGCTGATGGCTGACAGACTGGAAAGCTGCCGAAAAATCTGTGTAAATTGTGTCCGTTTGACATCCATCCGATATTGAGGTCCAGGCGTGGTGCAGGTATGTTGCTAAATTGGTGACGCACGAGCGATGTGGGAGAAAACCGTGCTGTGCCTCGGAGAGGACAGGTGACAAGTGTTGCATCAGTGCATCATACACAACCTTTGCAAGCACCTTCCCAAACAACGGAAGCAGGGAGACCGAGCGATAATTATCGGATGCCTTCTTATCACCCTTTTTAAAGATCGGTACAATGTTTGCCCGCTTCCACCGTTTTGGAAAGGTTCCCTGATGCAGAGACTGGGTGCTCATTTTGGTCAATGGCACACTCAACTCTCCAGCACATTCACATATTATGCGGGCACTAATGTTGTCGGGGCCGCAAGCCTTACTCGCATTAATAGACTTAAGAATAAGACGCACCTTGTCCTGGGATGCACTGACACTGTTAAAAGCAGGAACATGCTAGTCAGGCGCGCGCGGGTAGACTCTACATGGTCACAAAACTTTGAGGCAAATACCTCATTTAAAAGTGAAGCTCGTCTGCTGTCATCAGATACAAGTTGTGTACCGTCCCTGAGAACCGGGTTTACAGAACCTTTCCTATTGAACACTTTAAGAAAGACCCCAGTACCTCTTGGGGTTCGTTTGAAAATGATCCACTAAAGTACACAGGTAGTTATACACAGATATAGATAGATAACAGGTAGTTATATACAGATAGTTATATACAGATATAGATAACAGATAGTTATATACAGATATAGATAGACAACAGGTAGTTATATACAGATATAGATAGATAACAGATAGTTATATACAGATATAGATAGATAACAGATAGTTATATACAGATATAGATAGATAGCAGATAGTTATATACAGATATAGATAGATACCAGATAGTTATATACAGATATAGATAGATACCAGATAGTTATATACAGATATAGATAGATAACAGATAGTTATATACAGATATAGATAGATAACAGATAGTTATATACAGATATAGATAGATAACAGATAGTTATATACAGATATAGATAGATAACAGATAGTTATATACAGATATAGATAGATAACAGGTAGTTATATACAGATATAGATAGATAACAGGTAGTTATATACAGATATAGATAGATAACAGATAGTTATATACAGATATATAGATAACAGATAGTTATATACAGATATAGATAACAGATAACAGATAACAGATAGTTATATACAGATATAGATAGATAACAGATAGTTATATACAGATACAGATAGATAACAGATAGTTATATACAGATATATATCTATAGATAACAGATAGTTATATACAGATATAGATAGATAACATATAGTTATATACAGATATAGATAGATAACAGATAGTTATATACAGATATAGATAGATAACATATAGTTATATACAGATATAGATAGATAACAGATAGTTATATACAGATATAGATAGATAACATATAGTTATATACAGATATAGATAGATAACAGATAGTTATATACATATATAGATAGATAACAGATAGTTATATACAGATATAGATAGATAACAGATAGTTATATACAGATATATATATATATATATATATATATATATATATATATATAGATAACAGAGTTATATACAGATATAGATAGATAACAGAGTTATATACAGATATAGATAGATAACAGATAGTTATATACAGATATAGATAGACAACAGGTAGTTATATACAGATATAGATAGATAACAGATAGTTATATACAGATATAGATGGATAGCAGGTAGTTATATACAGATATAGATAGATAACATATAGTTATATACAGCTATAGATAGATAACAGATAGTTATATACAGATATAGATAGATAACAGGTAGTTATATACAGATATAGATAGATAACAGATAGTTATATACAGATATAGATAGATAACATAGTTATATACATATATAGATAGATAACAGATAGTTATATACAGATATAGATACATAACAGTTATATACAGATATATATATATATATATATATATATATATATATATATATATATATATATATATATATATATATATATATATATATATATATATATATATATATATATATATATATATATATATATATATATATATATATATATATATATATATATATATATATATATATATATATATATATATATATATATATATATATATATATATATATATATATATATATATATATATATATATATATATATATATATATATATATATATATATATATATATATATATATATATATATATATATATATATATATATATATATATATATATATATATATATATATATATATATATATATATATAGATAACAGGTAATATATAGATAACAGGTAGTTATATACAGATATAGATAGATAACAGATAGTTATATACAGATATAGATAGATAACAGACAGTTATATACAGATATAGATAGATAACAGATAGTTATATACAGATATAGATAGATAACAGATAGTTATATACAGATATATATATATATATATATATATATATATATATATATATATATATATATATATATATATATATATATATATATAGATAACAGATAGTTATATACAGATATAGATAGATAACAGATAGTTATATACAGATATAGATAGATAACAGATAGTTATATACAGATATAGATAGATAACATATAGTTATATACAGATATAGATAGATAACTGATAGTTATATACAGATATAGATAGATAACAGATAGTTATATACAGATATAGATAGATAACATATAGTTATATACAGATATAGATAGATAACAGATAGTTATATACAGATATAGATAGATAACAGATAGTTATATACAGATATATATATATATATATATATATATATATATATATATATATATATATATATAGATAACAGGTAGTTATATACAGATATAGATAGATAACAGATAGTTATATACAGATATAGATAGATAACAGGTAGTTATATACAGATATAGATAGATAACAGATAGTTATATACAGATATAGATAGATAACAGGTAGTTATATACAGATATAGATAGATAACAGATAGTTATATACAGATATATATATATATAGATAACAGATAGTTATATACAGATATAGATAGATAACAGATAGTTATATACAGCTATAGATAGATAACAGGTAGTTATATACAGATATAGATAGATAACAGGTAGTTATATACAGATATAGATAGATAACAGATAGTTATATACAGATATAGATAGATAACAGGTAGTTATATACAGATATAGATAGATAACAGGTAGTTATATACAGATATAGATAGATAACAGGTAGTTATATACAGATATAGATAGATAACAGATAGTTATATACAGATATAGATAGATAACAGATAGTTATATACAGATATAGATAGATAACAGATAGTTATATACAGATATAGATAGATAACAGATAGTTATATACAGATATAGATAGATAACAGATAGTTATATACAGATATAGATAGATAACAGATAGTTATATACAGATATAGATAGATAACAGATAGTTATATACAGATATAGATAGATAACAGGTAGTTATATACAGATATAGATAGATAACATATAGTTATATACAGATATAGATAGATAACAGGTAGTTATATACAGCTATAGATAGATAACAGATAGTTATATACAGATATAGATAGATAACAGATAGTTATATACAGATATAGATAGATAACAGATAGCTATATACAGATATAGATAGATAACAGGTAGTTATATACAGCTATAGATAGATAACATAGTTATATACAGATATAGATAGATAACAGATGGTTATATACAGATATAGATAGATAACAGGTAGTTATATACAGATATAGATAGATAACAGATAGTTATATCCAGATATAGATAGATAACATATAGTTATATACAGATATATATATATATATATATATATATATATATATATATATATATATATATATATATATATATATATATATATATAGATAACAGGTAGTTATATACAGATATAGATAGATAACAGATAGTTATATACAGATATAGAGATAACAGATAGTTATATACAGATATAGATAGATAACATATAGTTATATACAGATATATATAGATAACAGGTAGTTATATACAGATATAGATAGATAACAGATAGTTATATACAGATATAGATAGATAACAGATAGTTATATACAGATATAGATAGATAACAGATAGTTATATACAGATATATATAGATAACAGATAGTTATATACAGATATAGATATATAACAGATAGTTATATACAGATACGTGCGGACGTGCGGTTGCAAAGATATGAGCCTCTCAAAAGCGTCGCCACGGTCCGGGCCGGGACGGGCCGCTCATAATCAGATTGTTCCCATACACCACGGAAGGACGGCGCTCGCTTCGCGCCGCTCGTAATAACCGTGTAATGCGGGAGGATTGCTCAAACTCAGTTGACCATTAGGTAGCATAAGTGGTGATAAATTGTTCCCGTTTTCTGCGAGCTACTACGGCCGGTACCTGGTGGTGGTAACCATAGGAACCTGACAAACAACCTCTCAGCTCAGGAGCGGCTGAGCACCAGTAGAAAAAGAAAAAGAAAACAAAAACGCTGGCAAATGCCCGTGACAAAACCGACGAGCAGCTCACTTATTTCTGTCTACGTTGGGTGCCAACTCAAACGGCGTTGGGTGACCTCATAGGTCTCCTGCACTCTTTCGTCCCTCGCCAGCTGTCCGAAGGGTAGACATTCGTTGTCCCCACCTGTCAGTAAGTTAGAGATCACACTCCCCCACTCGTCTGTGAACTAGAGGGAGGCTGATCGGTGAGGTAGGGGCGGCAGCGTAGTCTCGTAACCTGCCTGCCTCTGTGACCTGCCATGAGTTGAGGAGGGAATGACCCCCTTAGGGGCATCGGCTTCGGTCGGAATAAGGGGATTAGCGCCTGCTCGGGTCCCAGTTTTCAGTAACGCACTGCCTTCCCACTGCCTTCCCACTGCCTATCTGATGGAGAACGGCTCGCCAGAGGCACTTTCTGAGTCACTCTTCCCCAGATGTCACCGTCCGATTGATGCAAAATGTGCATACGATGGTGTGACCACGTTAATCAACCTCCACATAAAATGTGTGCATACAGCTGCAACTGGCGTTGAAGAATCAAGTAATTTATAGATTATATCCGTTCGCGTAAGCGGAAGTACCAACGTCTTATAATTGATGACATTGACGAGGGCGTTCGGGAGCTTTAAATCAGCCGTCTCCATGAGCATTCTCTGTCGGTGTTATTCTTCCCACTTCAATGTCGCCATGCCGAGGCGACGGTTATTCCCCTCTATATTGTCTGACGACCAGTAATTTCCTATTTGCCATTGATTTAGCGTATGCGTTATATTGTCATAACGTATGGCAGAGGACGCATTTGGATATAAAGTCAAATATATGTCGTATGTAGTCAAACTTCGCTGTCTTCGCAACGTCTTTGACTCAGTCGCATAATGACATTGGCGCGTTCAAATAAAAAATAAAAATAATAATAATAATAATAATAATTCAAATAAGATATTTCCAGACCCAATGCGAAACAAAATCAAAATTTTGTCTAGGGATATCTGCATGCACTATCTGCTACCATAAAATGTCCAATCTACTGGTATTCGATTTGATTATGACAATATCACATCACATTATCGACCAGAAAAATGTACTTTTAATCTGCTGAATATCCGATGTGTAGTGCACGTGCCTGTGGTGAAACCACGCATTTCAACTTTAACGAACATATCGCACCCTCCAATAATGCTTACTTTCCATAAAATGTTGCCGGCATATTTTTTCCCCTCAAACTTAGATTTTGCTCTATCCTTATCATGCGTGGATACTTTTATATGTTAAAGCTGCCTTCTGTCCAGAATCAGTGGTAAATTGTGTTCATGTATATGTCTTTAGTCATGCATTTTGTATTACGAGCGAGCGTGAAACACTCGCTCGTCCTTCCGTGGTATATGGGGAAAATCGGAATATGAGCGGCACGACCCGGCCCGGCCCGGCCCGTGGCGACGCTTTTGAGAAGCTAATATCTCTGCAACCGCACGTCCGATTGACAAGCGTTTTTTTTTTGCTGAGTAGCCCCATCTAATCTAACCCGTTTGAGACCAGCGGCGACTCATGTGGGCGACTACCACTGCGCGTGCCACGCGCAGCGTGAGGGGTGTTGAAAAGTGTTGGCTCGCAAAAACTTCGCAACGGCTGGACAGATTATGTGCAAATTTGATGTGTAGTTAGGGACCACTCAGCCGCCAGTTTCCCACAAGTCAGGGGCCTCTGCACGTGCACACGTGCGCACCCTTATTTTATATCTCAGGAACGGTTGAGCCGATTGTGTTCTAATTTGGTGTGGGGTTAGGGACCTCTCAGACGCCGCCTTTCCACAAGTCAGGGGTGGATGCCTCTGCACGTGCGCACGTGCGCACGTGCTCACCCCTATTCTATATCTCAGGAACGGCCGAGCCGATTGTGTTCAAATTTGATGTGTGGTTAGGAATCTCTCAGCCGCCAGTTTCCCAGTCAGGAGTGGGGTGCCTCTGCACGTGCCCCATTCTATATATCAGGAACGGCTAACCGGATTGTGTTCTAATTTGGTGTGTGGTTAGGGACCTCTTAGCCGCCGCCTTTCCAAAAGTCAGGGGCGCCTCTGCACGTGCGCTAGTGCTCACCATTGTTGTATCTCAGAAACTACTTGCGCGATCGAGTTGAAATTCACCATACATTTCGATCGCGCATTTTCTCGAAAGCTGCGAGTTTTTTTCTTCTAGATCGGACCATTTAGCGTATTTGCATATGACAGGGTTTCGGACTCTGAACCGGTTTTGCGGACACTGGTGTAAAACAATCTACACGCGTCAGTTTTAAACCAATCTTGACCAAATTGGCGTCAAAATGTTGGAAATTAAATGGACTTTAATTTGCCATCCACAAACGTTCAATATATTTACTCTGGGTATTTCACCATACATCCCATCTCCTGGATGGAGGCCGGCAAAAAATAAAAGGTTAACGGCAAATTTGTATTTGAGTAATACCTACATACAACCGGAATGAGCTTCGAGTCGGAGCATAAAATTACAACCGGAAGATGTTGGAGGAGGCCACTGAACATGTAAGCGTGACAATAAACGAGCCGTGGATATAGAAATAGGGGTGGCGTCGTGGAATGGTGTCATAGGGGCAAACCAAAATCAAGGCCTCTATTTGAGAAGGAGCCTTCGTGAATGATACATTTTTTCGCGCACAACCGTTACCACTTTTACTTCATTTTAAAGATATTGGAGAGCGTTAGTCGGCATCGCCTGCGCTGACGGCGCTGCCCGGCCCGCTGCGGCCTGCCGTGGACCGGGACAACGCTGTGTACACTGTAAACCAAATTAACAAGTCTTGTGTAATGGTGGATAGTCGTATCCTAGTACGGATACCATTTACATCTACGAAAACGAGGGTCAAGGTAGTAGCTGACTCGTTCGGTGACGAGCACAAGTCATGTGTTTGCACATGTAGTAGTTAGGACACAATTCAAAAGACGGTATCCCTTGTTTATGCCTTGTTTGAATACAAGCTTTCTAAGTTAGTCGAGCGGGTGTTTTGTTCACCAATGGTTAGCTTGTACTGGTTTCATACTACAAAGTACATGCTTGTATAACAGCTGGGAGCAAACAAATCAACTTGTTCGCACCAAGCACTGCGTTTGTAGGGGAAGTAACCGTCCGTTCGCACGGAGCATTCAGTTTGTAGGTTACTAACTACTAAGTAACAATTGGTTTTGTGCCAGCGGTCCAGCGGGCACGATGTGCAGACGCCATGCCTCAACTGGCGTCATTTTGAAAACTCCGTCTCCGCGCCCATTCCGGCGTGCCCGTCGTCCTCGCTGTGTGGCTTCGTGATGGCGGAAAGGCCGATATAAGTGAGTAATATAATATAACTAATAATTTGCATTGTGAATGATGTTTCCCTGTTGAAATATCAATTAGATGACATGATTGTGGTTGATATTGCAGTACTGGTGCGCCAGGAACGTCTTACGAAGTATGTTGGGGGAGTGGCGGCAATGCTGTTTTGATGTTAATTCCTTCTATTTGTTGTCATAGGGAATTACAAATAATTTCAAAGGTGGAAGGGCTTTGGCACATGATTGCAATAATGTTTTATTTCTGCAATCATTGCTATTTAAGGACGTCAGTCGTACAACTATCTGCGTTAACATCCACTAAATTCTTGACTTCTTATGCAAGGAGCAGCATACTTAAAATTAAAACATGTATCAAGCTGCCTATCATGGATATTGCATACAGTAGAAGATGGCCACTTTTGTGAGTTTTATTAATTAATATTGACTTCATTTACTGGCCGGGCAGCTTTCAGGCAGGTATAGCTTAATACAAATGTGATAGCGGTTATCCATCAACCCATTTCCATTTCACACTATCAGATAGATGCACAAATCGTGTATTATAACAATAATGAGAACACAAACTGGAATACAAGTTACATTGAATATCTATTTAGTATACATGTCAAAACACAACCAAAGCAATACCGATTGAAGGGTAGCCAAACTGACTGAATACCAAACCAATTTAATTTATACATTAAACAACCAAATATTTACTGAATTTAAGTTGGACAAAATCCTACATATGTAACTGCATTTTTAGAGAAAGAAATAGGTCAGTGTTAGCAATGATAAACATATTCCGCATAGGGTTCTACTTTCGGGTCACACTAAAAGCTGGAGTTTTTACAGCAGTTGGCTGCCAGGGACCGCTAGTGAGCCAGGATGTTATGACGTTGCAAGCAAATGGTACCAGTTAACGCTAAATATATCTTTATTTATTTATAAATAAATAAATATTTAGGCATTAACTGGTAAAGCTGGAGTTTTGCAGCAGTTGGACGCCAGGGGCGGGTCCCTGGCGTCTAACTGCTGTGAAAACTCCAGCTTCACCAGTTAATGCTAAATATGTATTTATTGATTGATTTATAAATACATACATATTTAGCGTTAACTGGTTCCATCTGCTTGCAACATCATAACATCCTGGCTCACTAGCGGAGTGAGCCAGGGTGTTATGACATTGCAAGCAAATGGTACCAGTTAATGCTAAATATTTATTTATAAATACATTTATTATTTTATAAATGACTTACAAATTATGTATTTATTTATTTATTTATGAATAAATACATACATATTTTATGTTAACTGGTACCATTTGCTTGCAGCAGCATAACAGCCTGGCTCAGCAGCAGTCCCCGGCAGCCAACTGCTGTGAAAACACCAGCTTTTAGTGCAAGCCCTACTTTCCTGTACAGAGAAATCTGCAAAGCAAAACATGATTATTCCTTTTGTAAAAACACAGCATGGTGCATGTCAACAGTTAAACATTATTTGGCTGCATAGTCAATTGCTACACCCTGTGTGTTTCTAGTGTGATTTTATCATTTGATTAGTCAGCAAATTTGTATTTAAGTATGCCACCTGTTCCACACATTAATTTCCCATTTCCCAGGGGTTCAAAATTGTATAATACAGGAAATATACAATTTAACTTCTTCCGGTTGAGGGCGCTTGAAGTCCAGACCAGGCACATAACCAGGATTTTTTGCCAGGGGGGGGGGGGGCACATCAGTGGTGTAAACAAATGTTTGCTCCTCAGACATATGTTGCTGACGGGGGTCAGGTCGTCAGATAATCTTATTCTATCCAGACTGGTTATTGATTCAACTTTTTTGGAATGATTCATTCATGATTTATTTTGGAATCTGAATGATTAAATCTGTTCGATTCAGATATTTTTTTTGTAATTGATTCTTTCCGATTCAAAGAAAAACAAATATTTTAATCAATTCACGTTTGATTCAACATTTAAATATGTGATGAATTTGTCAAATCAATTAAAATGGAAACATACATATATATGATCACTAAAACATTGTTACAGCAATACTATTTCAGTATACATGAATGTAGCCATTGGGACAACATATATTTGCACAATTTACCAGTGTGCTTGAATCGTTAAGAATCGTTAAATCTTGTGATTCAATTGGGCTTGATTTGATGCAGGTTTTGATTCAATCACGATTCATGAATGAAAAGATATGGTGGTGAATCAATTATCTTTTGAGTCAAGGAATTTTGAATGAACTATTCCAATTGATTCAATCGGTGTTGAATCAATAACCAGTCTGATTCTATCTAGTGTATATTTTGTTTCGCTTAGGCCCCCCCCCCCCTCCTTGGCTATGTCCCTGGTCCAGACTTGTGCTTGATTCCGCTTCAGCGGAATCAATTCCGATTCCATACCAAGCCAAATGGATCTGATTCTGAATCTGATTCCAATAAATATTTTCATAGAGGAATCAATTCTGCTTCTGGGGCACCTAAAAAGCTTTATTCTGAATCCAATTCCACTGATTCTGATTTAAGTCCATGGACTCCATTCTGCATCCAAATATGCTTGATGATACATATGTATCGTAAAGATAACTCGAAAAGCACAAATAGCCATATTAAATATATTACACAGGCATATTTAAGATGGCTATTTTAATAAAACAAAATAAAATAATTCCATGAATTTTGTTGAAAAACTGAACTATGCTGCACAATCGTGACAGTTTCAATAATGTCCAGCTATAATGAAAGAAAAAAACAATATAATCTAGACATACCTATTGGGCTATTAGCTATAATTATAATGTGTGAAGAATTGCAGGCCCAACATCACACAACGTCAAAAACCACAAGAAACGCTCAAGGCCAGGGGGTGTCATCCCGGGATTCCCCATGTATCGGCTGCAGAGCGGCTTAGCCTTAGCGACGACGTCACTGGTGCTCTGGTCCAGTAGTGGCCAGCCCCGTCGAGCGTTTTGCGTTCTTTTGCCTGTTGTTGACTAGAGCGGGAATTTTAATTCGTCGCCGTTAGATAAATCAGTTATGTTACAAGTGTATATTTTGAGGGAAAAAATGTGTGTGCATATGTTTTTTTTAGCCAGAACAATGCCTTTTGCAACATTTCCAGGTACGTAAACGAGGATGCTCAATAACATGGCAGTAATGTTTATTTTATATATAACGGTGAAAGCTTATTCCTTATTGTCTAGCCTTTAAACATAAAATAAACATTACTGCCATGTTATTGATCATCATTGTTTACTTATTATCATTCATCATGGCAAAAATAACCATCGAACGCATTCAAAAAAATTGCTGGTACGACGTATGGCCGACTCACCCCTCAGCCATACCAGAGCAGCGTATGGCCGTCTCACCCCTCAGCCAGACCAGATCATCGTATGGCCGTCTCGCTCCTCAGCCAGACCAGAGCAGCGTATGGCCGTCTCGCCCCTCAGCCAGACCGGGCCAGCGTACGGCCTTCTCGCCCCTCAGCCAGCATACATACCAGGCATACATACCAGGCATACATACGGACATACATACCAGGGCAGCGTATGACCGTCTCCGCCTCAACACGAATTAAGGGAGGCTTAATTATCCGCGGTAAACGTAATTGTAAATCGGATCGTACCTTAGGCGCAACTATCCGTATCCCGTTAGAAATATTCGCACCGCACCTAGCCGTGTTTGGCGACAGCCGAGTCGGACCAGAGCACCAGTGACGTTACGCTATTGTTTTAGCGATTGGGGTGCTAAAATCCCCGGATGACTCTACCTCTCTTATACGGCCTTGACTCAAGGCTATATAACAAGGTAGGCCATTCCGGCCAAAATCAGGGTCTCAGGGCATCTGATTGTCGATGATCGTGACGTCACGGTACATGACTTTTGCTAGCCGGCATGATCAGCGCGCAAAATCACATTGGGATCCTCACCTAACTAACTCGAGATCTAACTCGAAAACTATAAAGGCTAGGAAGATGCGGAAACAATTTTGGAAAGCTATCTGCAAGGGCATTCGAAGTTATTGTGTATTATTTGGCTCAGGTCAATATTGAGGTCACCAGAGGTCATCAAAAGTCACATTTTCCAAGTGAAGGATTTTGCTCTAGAAACCCCCAAATATCTCGGGAGTCGGGAACTATGAGAGCTAGTATTAAACGAGAAAAAAAAACAATCGAAAGCACATGAACATTTCAATCGCCAGTTATTTTCAAATTTAATCTCAGGTCAATAGTTTAGGCACCAGAGGTCACCAAAGGTCACGAGGACATTTTTCCTAAAAGTTTTTTCTTCATAATAACTTTGTATTGGTTAGACATATAGCAGTAATTTGAACACCATCATGTTTTTATCGTAAAGGCGCTTCGACACAACATGTTAATGGTGACCTGGTTAGGTCAACTTCAAAATTTGACCTTAGGCCAAGGTCATTTGGTGACCCAGGCAAGTCACGTTGCATATGGGTGACGCGACTCGACGAGACAAGCACAATGGTATAATTTGCACATCTCTATCTTTATTCTATCAAGAGTTATTGGCAAAAATGTGCTGGTGACCTGAGATGACCTTAGCCGACCTTGCAGAGGTCACTGAGCAACAATTGCACCTGGGTCATCAATAATGAGCTGCTAAAATAACATGATTCTGAAAGAATTGGCCTGATCCAATGCATATTCTCTAAAAAAGAAGCATGTGTATATTTTCCCAAATGCACTTATAATGGGGAGGTCACGAAATTGACCTGACATTAGGTCACCGATACAAAAAACAGAGATAAACGAATTGTAGGTATTTATGACCTTATGAAATCCTGCGAGTTTCAAATTTCTAGGGAGAAACACTGTGGCTTTGGCATGACCACACATATTTTTTGGAGGTAAGGTCACTTGAAGTAACCTTTTGACCTGACTTGAGACGACCTGAAGTTAAAACTTTCACACAATGTGGGTAATTCATGCACACATAGCCGTGACAAATTTCGCGGCGCTGCACGAGGTTGTTTTTTCTCGCTATTTTTGAAAAACCACAGGGGTGGTCAAAATGACGCCCCACCAGATCTCCTCAGATTTAGGCCACTATATTTTGGTGGGCCTCTAAATGGTCGCAAAAAAACGTCGGGCAGACCCATGTTGAAATCTCAGACCTCTTGAGGGCCCCTCAGGCGAACCGAAGGGGGCCTTCGGTCAGGCCGACTGAGGGCCTTCTGGCGACCATTAGAGGGCCTCTCAGGCTGGCTAGAGAGGAGGGGGGGGGGGCACCTCGGGGCCCCAGCCAGCATTTAGCATTTGACCCCCATTAGAAAATGGGCACGGCTATGTGTGCATCAATTACCCACATTGTGTGAAAGTTTTAACTTCAGATCGCCTCAAGACAGGTCGGTCACCAGGTCACGTCAAGTGACCTTACCTCCAAAAATGTTTGTGGTCGTGCCGAAGCCAGCGTTTGTCAAAATAATATGGAACTTACAGGATTTCATAAGGTCAGAAGTCCTACAATTCGTTAATCTCGGATTTGTTTTTGTATCGGTGACCTAATGTCAGGTCAATTTCGTGATCTCCCCATTATAAGTCAACGGGAAAATATACAAATGCTTCCTTTTCAGAGAATATGCATTGGATCAGGTCAATTCTGTCAGAATCGTGTTATGTTAGCTTATTATTGATGACGCAGGTGCCATTGTTGTTCAGTGACCTCTGCAAGGTTGGCTGAGGTCATCTCAGGTCACCAGCACTTTTGTGTCAATAACTCTGGATATAATACAGATAGAGACGTACAAATGACACCACTGTGTTTGTCTCGTCGAGTCGAGTATCCCCATATGCATGACTCTTTCGCTTGCGCTGAGGACCTCTCCCCCCCCCCGGTCAACAACTTTCCTCCTGATGAAATGTAGCTAAATTTGCTATTGCATCCCTCCAAACTCTAACCCTAGATCCGCCAGTGCCTGAGTCTTTGGCCTCCCCCAAACGGAGTGGAGTGCTGAGAAGTGCCGAGATGCTGATAAGTTCCAATCTGAGAAGTGCCGTTTAAAAAGCAATGAATCGAATCAATTCTTGACTCTGTTTTAAAAGTTTTTAAGTGCTGTTTTAAAAAAAAGACTCGACTCGACTCTTGACTGAAGTGCCGTTAAAAAATGTATCAACTCGACTCAAAAATATATTAGAGTCGACTCAATTTGACTCATCATCACTGAAAACAAGTTTAATTATGTTGACGGGGGGGGGGGGGGGTCGGGTCGTCAGCAGAACCGCATTTCATATAGTATAAACCTCGAATTTGTTTGAGTCAACTCAAGTCTGACTCAACAGCCAATGACCTGACTGGACTCTGGACTCAAGTGCTGTTTCAAACAAATTGAATCGATTCGAATCTTGACTCAAGTGCTGTGTTTGTATTGAATGGACTCGACTCTTGACTCAAGTGCTATTTCTTATTGAATCGACTAGACTCATGACTCATCTACAAATGTCCGACTCATGAGTCGATGCTTGACTCAACTCTGATTGGGTCAAGCATCGACTTATACAAGTATGCATCTGTATCCCTTTTTTGTTTATTTTTATGCGGCCATTGGGTGTGATTGGGGCACCTATTTAACACGCGCCCTGGAGGGCCTCTGAAAATTACACGCACTGGGGGGGGGGGGGCGGGGCGGATCCTGCCCCTAAGATCTCGGCCCCCATAAGAGATACAACAACTAAATTTGTAGGGTAGGGAGGGTCTGTAGGGAACTCTGTGTTGTACAAATTGAATAACCCTAAGTCAATACGTCAAGGTCAAATGAGGTAAAATATGCTAAATTTGCTTGTTATTGTAAGGGGCCGTGCTGCCTCTTGTCAGCCGGCCGGGCTGCGCTGTCGGCCGGTTGCCGTCTCCTCCCCGCGTGGCCGTCCTTGGCCGGGCGGCGCTGATTGGTTGTGCTGTGTGTGTCCGGACGGTCACGTGATGACCTTTGATCTGACCTGGTGTGGGGCGAGTGTGGCGGCCGGCATTCTTGGAGCCGTGGAGCGGGGACGCGGGTGTACTGCCGGAGTTAATACAGATGTCTCCGAAGCTGGATTGTGACCGAGTGGTGACCGGACAGCACGTCTACATTATGCGCTCCTTTGCTTGATATTGTTATGGAACACAGTGAGTGCATGTATATACCCCAAAATGGGTTTAAATGATTTGTTGGAATGTTGAATGATACAATAGGTATGATAGAAGTTGCATTTGACCTCAGGTCATTAATCATTTACATATCAACATTTCATTGCGGTCATCTTGGAGTAATTTTAAAGTTTTTTTTAAAACTTTGATGACCTATAACTCAAAAAGTGTTCAGCCAATTCGTATGTTTCTTACTTTAGACGACGCGCCGTTCATTTTTAGGCAGGTACACCAAAAATGATGCACATTGACCGGTAAAATCAAGAAATATTCACACACACACACACACACACACACACACACACACACACACACACACACACACACACACACACACACACACACACACACACACACACACACACACACACACACACACACACACACACACACACACACACACACACACACACACACACACACACACACACACACACACACACACACACACACACACACACACACACACACACACACACACACACACACACACACACACACACACACACACACACACACACACACACACACACACACACACACACACACACACACACACACACACACACACACACACACACACACACACACACACACACACACACACACACACACACACACACACACACACACACACACACACACACACACACACACACACACACACACACACACACACACACACACACACACACACACACACACACACACACACACACACACACACACACACACACACACACACACACACACACACACACACACACACACACACACACACACACACACACACACACACACACACACACACACACACACACACACACACACACACACACACACACACACACACACACACACACACACACACACACACACACACACACACACACACACACACACACACACACACACACACACACACACACACACACACACACACACACACACACACACACACACACACACACACACACACACACACACACACACACACACACACACACACACACACACACACACACACACACACACACACACACACACACACACACACACACACACACACACACACACACACACACACACACACACACACACACACACACACACACACACACACACACACACACACACACACACACACACACACACACACACACACACACACACACACACACACACACACACACACACACACACACACACACACACACACACACACACACACACACACACACACACACACACACACACACACACACACACACACACACACACACACACACACACACACACACACACACACACACACACACACACACACACACACACACACACACACACACACACACACACACACACACACACACACACACACACACACACACACACACACACACACACACACACACACACACACACACACACACACACACACACACACACACACACACACACACACACACACACACACACACACACACACACACACACACACACACACACACACACACACACACACACACACACACACACACACACACACACACACACACACACACACACACACACACACACACACACACACACACACACACACACACACACACACACACACACACACACACACACACACACACACACACACACACACACACACACACACACACACACACACACACACACACACACACACACACACACACACACACACACACACACACACACACACACACACACACACACACACACACACACACACACACACACACACACACACACACACACACACACACACACACACACACACACACACACACACACACACACACACACACACACACACACACACACACACACACACACACACACACACACACACACACACACACACACACACACACACACACACACACACACACACACACACACACACACACACACACACACACACACACACACACACACACACACACACACACACACACACACACACACACACACACACACACACACACACACACACACACACACACACACACACACACACACACACACACACACACACACACACACACACACACACACACACACACACACACACACACACACACACACACACACACACACACACACACAAACAAAAAAAACAGGACGGGTGGGCGGATTTCGCCCCCAAATTCAAATTAAAAGACAAATTCTGCTGAAAGGCGTCCAGCCTTCGACTATGGGTCATGGGTTCTCTTGTGCAGGGGCGAAACCAGAGGTAGCCACCTCCAAACCACGTCCAAAAAAGTGGTACGGGCAAATTTTCGTTGGGGGCGCCATCGCTCAAGGAGGGCGTCATCGCCAAACAAACTCGCATTATCACAAATGTGCCATTTTTTTAGATGTAGTGTATGTATGTATGCATCTGTAATCTACTGTAGTACTGCAAAATAATGCCTCCATCCCCATAATCAATATCAGACCACCGGCGGATCCAGCCTCTCTCCGTGAATAGGGGGGGGGGGGGGGTCTTTTTGTGGCAAAAAAAAGTGCCCAAATTGTTTCCCTCCGCGGATTTAGGCCGGTCACCTTATTTTGGTGTTTGAGCTTAAGCAATTCACTTTTTCAGAGAAAAAACCCCACAAAAACGCGATATTCCGTAGCATATTGTACATATATAAGTAATAATAACGTATATATAATACCATAGGGGTACCCAACGGGGGGGGGGTCAAACAGGGAAATTGCCCCCTCCCCTAAAGGTCCGTACGTGCCCCCTTTGGTCGAAAAAAAAAGATTAAAAAAATGGAGAGAAAAAATGCTGAAAATATGCCCCTCTAACAATATAGAGGGCCAAATCCGGGGATTTGTTTTTTTTGGTGGGGGTACCTTATGCCCCTCCTAATCAAAATGTCCTCCTGGAGAGAATCCTGGGTATGCTACTGTCTCATACCAACTCGCAGGGGTGTCGCCGATAATTTTTTAGTGTGTGTGTGTGTGTGTGGGGGGGGGGGGGGGGGGGGCAGCTGAAATGGGGAAAAAATAACCCCCATTTTTGTCTGCGTGTATTTAATCCTTGCGTTCGCGCCGCCTGTTTCGGAACTCGGCAGACTAGCTAGCTAAACATGTAGCCCGCTTGAAAGTTAATATTTTATGAAGGGATTGGGCCCTGTGGCCAGCAATTACCGCCAAGGAGAGAGACCCTCAGACACTTAACCCTATTAGTGGCAGGGAGAGGGGGGAAGATTCTGCCCACCCCTCAGGTTTTTCGCAGATGTCTCCCGAACGGCTAAGAGCAGACCCATGGAATTTATTTTGAGACTTTTCCTAAAATTTAATTCCGCATATGGTGTCAAAATTTGGAGTTCCTAACCTTAACAGAGGCGGTTCCAGGGTCCGGTTTTGGGAGTTTTTTTCTCGGCGACATTTGGCGATAATACGTAGACGGGAACTTCACGATTTCTTCCTAACTACCTGAAGTATAAAGGAGTTACATAGGTTTACGGTGATTGAAGCAAGTGTAAATAAGTTTATTTTAGTGAACTATAATACATATTGCACGGCAGAGGCGGTCTCAGGGACTTGAAAAGGGGAGGTTTACAGGAAGTTATTTTGTATATATTTTACCTCCCTTTTTTCGCTAACCTGGCACCGCCTATGGATGCAAATATGCTTTATAACTGTTGTGTCCTATATCACAATAGTGCACTATTTCATTTATCGAAAGAATAAAACAATTATAAGGCATTTATTTTACCCCCAAATTTAGTGACCTGAAAACGCCTATGATTTTTGCATTTTCAAAAGTCACCATCATATATCAATCCCCATTTCAATCTCTATCGATTCCCATTAGTTGCGTTACAATCAATTGATAAACATGACAGCTGTGTTGGATCACAAATACCTCTAATATTGGTAGTTTTTGCCCCCTGTCACACATTTTGATCTTTTTTATTTGTCAGAAATGTAGATCATGTTGCGGGGCATCAAACGCCGTTTGATTTGTGAAAATTGGACGGGTAGATCTCGAGATCTCGGGGGGGGGGGGGGGGGGGTGAATTCGCCCCCCCCCCTGCCACTAATAGGGGTAGCCCGTAGCCTGCCACTAATAGGGTTAATAGAGTTAATTTTCCCATTTTCCAAATTTGTATGAGCAATTGCGAAACTTGTGTCATGCCTTGAAGCGGCGCGAAATTTTCCGGTTTTTGACTGTGGATAGCTGGATTTTGACTGCTGCAAAGGTAATTTTTACGATTTTACGATAAATTGGGAACGCGTGCGGAGGGGGGGGGGGGGGGAGACACTTGTATTGAATGCCCCCCCCCCCCCCCACATACACACAGATTCCTGTGCGGGGGGCCCCTGATGCCCCCCCCCCTGGATCTGCCAGTGTATGAGACCATGGGGGCAGCAGTTGCTTATTCTCTGGTAGGGCACCTTTTCTCCTCCATATGGTCGGCATATGCTACTAAGGAAGCCCACTGTCCGACTTAGTGGGCGGCTGTTCTTCCCAATGGGGAGGCATTAGCTGCTTATGGACAATGAGCATTTGTACAATTTAGAGGGCGCCTGTTTTACCCCGTGGGGGCGGCATTTGCTTATTAGTGTCCGGTAGGGTGCCTGTTCTGCTCCATGGGGGCGGCATTTGCTTTTAGTGGTGCCTATCCTGTTCCTAAGTCGCCACTTACTTCTAGGAGTGCTATTTGCCCGATTCCCAGGAGTGCCTGTCAGTGGCGTGCGCAGCAATTCACAAAGAACCAGGTCATTGCCGTAAGGCCTGAGGGGCGCCACCCGATCGACAGGGGCGCCATCAATATTGGCGAAAATTTTGTAGGGGGGCGCCTCTCCTTCCGTACCGTGAAGGAGAGGCGACCCTCCCCCCCCCCGTCACTAGCCGGAAGAGCGCCGTCACTGGCCAGGGGCGCCGTCACGGGCGGAGAGAGGCAGTCACTAGTCTGAGGGGCGCCGTCACTCGCCGGAGGGGGGCCGTCACTCGCCGGAGGGGCGCCGTCACTGGCCAGAGGGGCGCCGTCATGGTTCGGAGAGTGGCAGTCACTAGTCGGAGGGACGCCGTCACTCGCCGGAGGGACGCCGTCACTCGCCGGAGGGGGCGCGGTCACTGGCGGGAGAGGCGCCGTCACTGTCCGGAGGGTGCCGTCACTGGTCGGAGCCCGGAGGGACGCCGTCATTCGCCGGAGGGGCGCGGCCACTGATCGGAGGGGCGCCATCAATGGCCGGAGGGGCGCCGTCACTGGTCGGATGGGCGCCGTCACTCGCCGGAGGGGCGTGGTCACTGGCCGGAGGGGCGCCATCACTGGCCGGAGGGGCGCCATCACTGGGCGGAGGAGCACTGTCACTGGCCGGAGGGGCGCCTTCAATGGCCGGAGGGGCGCCGTCACTGGACGGAGGGGCGCCATCACAGGACGGAGGGGCGCCTCCACTGGCCGGAGGGGCGCCGTCACTGGTAGGAGGGGCGCCGTCACTAGCTGGAGGGGCGCCGTCACTAGCTGGAGGGGCGCCGTCACTGTCCGGAGGTGCGCCGTCACTGGTCGGAGGTGCGCCGTCACTGGTCGGAGGGGCGCCGTCACTGGTCGGAGGGGCGCCGTCACTAGCCGGAGGGGCGCCGTCACTGGTCGGAGGAGCGCCGTCACTGGCCGGAGGGGCGCCGTCACTGGCCGGAGGGGCGCCGTCACTGACAGGAGGGGGCGCAGTCACTGGCCGGAGGGGCGCCGTCACTGGTCGGAGGGGCGCCGTCACTGGCCGGAGGGGCGCCGTCACTGGCCGGAGGGGCGCCGGCATGGTCGTAGGGGCGCCGTCACTAGCCGGAGGGGTGTCGTCACTGGCCGGAGGGTCGCCGTCACTGACCGGAGGGGGCGCCGTCACTAGTCGGAGGGGCGCCGTCACTGCCCGGAGGGGCGCCGTCACTGATCGGAGGGGCGCCAGCTTTGCATGGGCGCCTCGGGTCCAAAGGACCAGGCCATGGCCTGAATAACCGTGTACTATGTACGCCGCCGGTGCCTATCCTGTTGGCGGTGCTAATGGCAACAACACAAAAATGAGTCCGGGGGGGGGGGGGCGCCTTCGGCGTCCGTCAAAAACGGTACGGGCATTCCGTGCCGTCCGTATAGGTGGTTGCGCCCCTGCTCTTGTGTGTTGTTAAATGTAATCACAAACTGTGTTGCAGATTGAAGGCGGTGGCTGCGGCCTCCGCGGGGAGTCACCCCGTACTGGTTGAGCATGAAGGTGATGTGGAGCTTCACCATGAAGACGATTTTTAAACAAATTTATATCGCTGGATTCCGCGTGAGCTCAGCTTTCGAATAGTGCATCTTCCGTAGTTTGACCCCTCCGAACCCTTCCAACGAACTGTGCCATGTCGCTATCTTTTTTACCGAGCTGTGTGAAGACATGTGATATCACACCCGTGCATATCGTTCACTATGTGTAATAAAGTCGAGAAAATGCCCGATTTTCCTTGTAGATGCCGGTCGACGAATTTGAGATAGAATACTGCGTGTTGCTCCAAGAATTCAACAATCTTATCTTTGATGATTGATTCAAGCACCTTGCAGACTAATGAGGTCAGACTAACCGGTCTATAGTTTTCCTCTTTACTTCTATCTCCCTTTTTATGAATAGGAACAACATTTGCTCTTTTCCAATCAAGTGGAATTTTACTATCTGCGAGTGATTTAGAAAATATTGTGGCTAATGGAACCGACAACTCCCTTTCAGATTCTCTTAAAAGTCTAGCATGGATTTCATCAGGTCCTTCTGCCTTGTTAGGCCTTACTTTCTTTAGATATTCTAGAACAAGTTCACTACTTATGTCACCTAGCTCTCCTATAGTCTCCTCTGTCTCTGGCTCAGGCTGAAGTGCTGCAATACTACTCTGGTCCTCGATAGTAAAGACAGATTGAAACTGATCATTAAGCACTTCAACCATTTCACTGTCCTTGCTAACTAACACATCTACCTTAAATGGACCTATATTTTTGGAAACTGTACTGAACTTATAAAAACTGAATAACTTCTTACTATCTGCATTACAATGTCTAGCTAAATCAAGTTCCTTTGCCCTTTTAGCTGCTCTGACCTTTTTCTTAACTGAATTTCTTGCATTCTGGTAGGCCTTCTGATTTATATCTAGTGAAGATCCCTTCAAAATGCCAAATGCACTTCTTTTAGCTTGTATAGGACTCCTTACTTCTGGGGTAAGCCAAACTGGTTTGCCCTTGGTTCTGTTACGTTTGTGCCTGAGGGGTATATGCCGATTCTGAATTTGGCTTAATCTAGCTTTGAAAACATTCCAGGCCTCACATGCATCTAAACCTGCCAACTCAACGTTCCATTTTATCTGTGCGAGGTCATTTCTAATACCATCAAAATCAGCCCGGCTGAAGTTTGGAACCATAATAAGGTTATCTTTGGGCCTCATTTCTGATGAGATATTGAATTTAACCATATTGTGATCAGTGGTTCCTAGACCTTCACAAATACTTATGTCACTAACTAGATCACTGTTGTCTGAGAATACAAGGTCTAGAATGGAGCAATGTCTGGTTGGCTCTGTTACAAACTGATGCATGAAAAGCTCCTCTTCAAAGATTTGCCTATACAACCTACACTCATTTGTTTCCTCTGCTATACTTTTGTATCCTCTTAAGTTAAAATCTCCCATAATAAGACACTGAGCCCGAAAGTTCCTACGTATTTCCTCACAAATATCTTGGTCTGTTTCAGCTTGGGAGTTCCTTGGAAGATTCCCTGGTCTGTAAAATGCACCTATCCTCAGCCTTCCTCTGTTTCCTGTACCAATTTTAATGTCAAGCCAGATTGATTCTACTTCTTTTACTTTACTAGAATCATCAACTCTAGTAGTGCAGTACAAGCTATTTACATATACAAACACTCCGCCCCCCCCTGCCGTGATTCTCTGCAGTATGAGAACATGTTATACCCTTGTAACTCGAAATCCTGTAGCCTATCCCTATTATACCCCTCACTAACCCATGTCTCGGTTACACAAATGATATCAGGCTTTTCAAGGGCAACATAACACTCAAACTCATCAAATTTAGACCTAATACTTCGGGCATTCAGCAACACACATGTGATCTTATACTTTGAGCTGACTCTACTAATTCTGAGGGAATTATGATCTACTGTCCTATTCTGACATGAACTTCTACCAATGCTTACTTCCTGATGCCCTAGTACTAGCGTCCCCGAACCCCCCCCCCCCCCCTCCTACCTAGTTTCCCTGAATGACACTTCTGTAGGCATCTCCCAAAGCCCTTGCCCCCTCATCCGATAAGTGAAGCCCATCCTTCATATAGTACCTACGCCACTCATATAACTGATCCCATAAGTCTACATAACTAAGCCCCATAGCTGAACATAAGTTCTGAACTGAGCTGTTCACAGACAGAGCTCTCGAGTACCACTCCTCACTGGCTCCACAGCGAGGGAGGATGCCAGTCACAATGACTGGTTTCCTGGACTCCTTCAACCTCTGCAGCAGGCTCCGGTACTCCGCTACTATTCTCACACTCTGCCTAGGTCCTATGTCGTTCACCCCCACCTGTAGTATAACTGTCTCCGGGCTACTCCTACCAAGTTCTGCCTCAATGACAGGGCCCATATCAGCTACTCTTGCCCCTGGTTTGACTATACATCTGTCCCTCTTCCCACAGAATGTTCGCCTTAAGGGCCTTACCCTTGAGTCCCCAACCACTAAATGCTGAACCTCTTCCCTGTCACTTTCAGCTGCTGGCTCTAACGCACTGAACCTATTTGATATTGTAACCTGCGGATGTTCCCTGGGGCTGTACTGCCTGACTCTACCCTGAACTTTTGTCCATCCCTCCTGATCCCCTTCCCTCTTCCTCCTCCAGATTCTGCTACCACCCTCCATTACCCAGCACCCCTCCTCATCCTTACTGTCTGTGGCCCTAGCATTACTTTCCACAATGTTGAGTCTCCAGAAACGTCACCCTCCAACACACTTCCAAACCCCAGCCGCACTATCCACCTTTGCCTTATCCTCCTCCCTTATGCCCCTATCAGAATACCACTGGTCCCTGATCCTGTAGGCTCCTTTTCTGACCCCCTAACCACGATCTGCGCATACGTTCCTTGGTCAGGAGCTACACCCTCCTGCAGCTCATCTCTACACCTACACTTACTTAACTGCGCCTCAAGCTCCACTACCCTAGCCTGGAGGGCCTCTAGCTCTGCTACCTTCGCCTGCATCCTAGTCATGCTCATTTGAATACACTAGTAACTTAGGTATATAACTTAGGTACTATGCACTTTTCAATACTTTACTAACTTAACTTAATATTTTTTTTTGGTTTGTTTTTTCTTCTTCTAAACCTTAACTAGATCTAAGTAAAGCTAGTGACACAAATCAGCTATGAGTGCACCTAATACTAGACTAAATATCTAATCCTTAAATAAACTGAATACTAAATACACCTTAATTATCCCTAATTTTCTAAAAATATCTGCTTATCCAACCCTACAACTAATAACACAGAAATAAGACTAAGACAATTTTGGCGCACAAGCTAGAATGAAAAGTCCTTTAAAAAGCAAGTAAGAGGTAACAGCTAACTATGAATGCTTAAAAATAATACCTAAACGATCCACAAAACTAAATATCTAATCCTTATATCTAAATCTAATGTGGTTCCTCAAAAAATACACAAAACAACAGAGCTATCCAACAGCTACTTAGCTTGTTTAAAGCGGGGTTCAGATGATGTATAATGTGTACAGACAAAGTACAGACCAGTGTATGTGTCTGTTTTGAAATAATGTTTTTGATTAAATAAATGTGAGAAAACAAAACTTCACGTAAATGAAATCAGGTGTTAAAATGACTATCACTATCGAATTCTACGCGTAAAAGCATCCATAAAACATGTGCTGCATGACTTTCGTAGATATTTTGTGTGTAGTGACCTTTTGTGACCTGACCATGACCTTGATCTTTTCCAACCATCTCACTTTAGCTCATGTGGGATATGATCATACCTTTGACAGCACTTCGGGTGATTATAGTCGCAATCGAAGGCCATGGATGGCAAATATTGTCCATAAACTCAAATACATCGATTTTGACGTTTGACTTGACCGTGACCTGACATGTGACCTTAATTTGAAATTGTTAAGTGTGCGTTAGGTTTATCTCATTGAGCGCTTTCGAATGCCGCCTTGCGCGTCCTGCTGCGATCATTGGTTCTAAAGATACCAGGGGGGGGGGGGGGGGGGGTGCTAAAAAAGACCCCGTGAGTCGTGTTACAGAATATACTCCAGTGACTGCCGAGTTAACGAAAAGAGCACGATGACGTTAACCCGCGCACTGCAGGGGAGTTGATTTCCGCCCCCCCCCCCCCTCAGGTTTTTCAAAGATACCGAAAAAACGGCAGCGCGCAGCGCCGCTGGGTTTTGGTATACCTGTTAGGACATCAATTGCGCACACTTTGAAGAAAAAAATATCCTCGGGTCATCTCAGGTCAGGTCACCAGACCAGGTCAAGTGAACCCACCTCCAAATTTTTTTTGCAGTTGTGCCAAAGCCATAGTTTTTAAACGATCAGTTTGAAACTTACAGGATGTCATGAGAGCATAAGTACTTACAATTCGTGTATCTCGGATTTTTTTTTATATCGGTGACTTTAGGTCAGGTCAATTTCGTAACCTCCCCATAATAAGTCAATGGGGAAATATACAAATGCTTCCTATTTCAAGGATACGCATGATATTAGTCCAATCACTTCTGGATGATGTTATTATAGGATATTGTTTATGATCCAAGTGTAGTTTTTGTTCCGTGACCCCTATTGGGTAATTTGAGGTCATGCGAGGTCACCATCCTTTTTGTGTCAATAACTCCCGACATAATGAAGATAGAGAAGTAAAACAGACATCAATGTGTTTATCTCGCCGAGACACGTCTTTCCATATGCAACATGCCCTACTTGGGTCACCACTTGACCTTGACCTGAGGTCAAATTGTTAAGTTGACTTAACAAGGTTACCATATATCTCATTCGAAGAGCCTTGACAAGATAAACACAATGGCGTAAACAGTTTTCCGTTATCGTTATTAAGTAAAAAGTTAATAGCAAAACACGATTTAGCGCACACAAAAAAATGATTTGTTTCTCATTTTGACCTCTGGAGCCTCAAATATTGACCTGAGATCAAATCTGACGGACACCTTAGCGATTGCAAATTTCACTGGCTGGCGTTTGCTGTTTTCCGTTTGTTTTTAACTAGCATCGTTTCTGAGATATATGGGAATTTCTGGAGCAATGTCCTAAAACAGGAAACACTGGATTTTTTTTTTTTTAAATTTATTTTATTGATCGCCAACAGAGCAAGACTCCAATAACAGGCGAAGTCGTGAGAGATAAAACACGATGGTAAACTACTAAATACATAGTAAAACATAAACACATCATAAATGTATAAATAAATACAAAAAAGCACCAGCAATCGTATAAGTTTAAAGCGACGCCACATACTTGAGGACACTGTTTTTAAAACTGTAAAAGTTGCCTCCGAACATATCCACAATATCACTATTTAAGAAGGTGTTAACTATTTTCGGAATCCTGACAAACAGTCCACTTTGTACAGTGCTCACTCGTGCATGGGGCACCGCGAGCAGGGTTCGCGAGCGGGTCGATCGGGCAGGCACTCTCAAAGGCAAATTGAACAAGAGAGTTCCTGAGTCCAGTCTGTTGTCAAAGACGCTGCGAGCAAACAGAATATCATGCTGGATTCTCCGAGAAGCCAGAGAGGTGACTTTGAAATATTGCAAAAGATCTCGGTACGAAAGAGAAGAAAAGCCAGCATGATGGTGTGCTTGAAGCCACATGAGGAATTTGTGCTGTACCCGATCGACCCGCTCAGTGTGGGCCTTGGCCGCACCTGTCCAGATTACGCTGCCGTACTCTAAAACTGAGCGCACATTGGCATAGTAAGCAGCCATAAGGGCACTTTGCCTAAATTTATATCGTCCCACATGTTGGAACGACCGAATCAAGAGCCCTCAAGTGCTCGGTTGCCCTTGCGTACCGTACAGTTCACATGGGCCGCAAAGGTCAGCTTTGAATCTATCATGACTCCCAGATCACGTATCTGTGACACTCGCTCTAACTCCGTGTTATCAATGAAGTAATCTGTCTGGACAGGTGCGCGTCTGAGGGTCATCGTAAACGACTTGCATTTACTGGGATTTAGGGTGGGTCCCCAGCTGACAGACCAGGCAATCAGCCGGTCCAGGTCCTCCTGAAGCCGAAGTCCGTCAGCAGGGGACTCAATTTTGCGATAAAGTTTAACGTCGTCTGCGTAAAGCAGACAGCCGGAGTTGATAACGGATGGCAAATCGTTTATAAACAACGAGAAGACCAAAGGGGCCAGAATGGACCCTTCCGGAACACCTGAGAGGACCGGTTTCCACTCGGATGTCTTCCCATTGACGACGACCCTCTGACGCCTACCCGGCAGGTACGAGACGAACCATTTTTGAGCATTTCCTTGCAAATTGTAAGAATTTATGAGTTTGTGAACAACAAGCGCATGATTGACACTTTGAAAGGCGGCCGAGTAGTCAGTATAAATAGCGTCCGTCTGGTACCCGCCAGATATGGCCCCCCACGCAGAATGCAAGTACACCGCAAGATTCGAGATACATGAGCGTTTTGGAATGAAGCCATGCTGCTGCTCACATAAAACCGGTTTTACATGATTAGATAACTGGTCATATACGACGCGTTCGAGGATCTTTCCAAAGAGGGGGAGCAGGGACACTGACCGGTAATTACCCGGTACTTTTTTGTCACCCTTCTTGAACAACGGGATAATGTTCGCCTGCTTCCACCTCTCCGGAAATACACCACCTCTCACAGAAAGGTTACAAATTTTGGTCATCGGCACAACGAGCTCATCCGCACACTCAGAGATAATCCTTGCGCTGATGTTATCAGCGCCGCATGCCTTGTTGGGCGCTAGAGACTTGAGGGCGCTTAGGACGGCACTATCAGTCACAGTAAATTCATCAAGGCTATCGAGTACATGATATTCTGGAGCGTCCGGAAATGTTCGCACTCTCGGATCGGTAAACTTTGAAGCGAAAGCTTCATTAAGTACAGTGGCTCGTTCGTAGTCACCGGTCACATGGCTGCCGTTCGAATCGATCAAAACAGGTGAGACGGACGCCTTCTTAGTAACACACTTTAAAAATGACCAGTATCGTTTGGGGTTAGTCTTAAAATCATCTGTAAGTTTCACTAAATATTCAGAATACTTCGCGTTAGCGATGTGCTTAAATTCCCTTCTACGGTCAGCAAAGTCCGTCTCACTCGCGTGCCCAGGATTGCGCTTCAGGCGTCGGAAGGCCGCCTCTTTCAGTCGAAGTGCGGCACGCACCGTCCGATCGAACCAAGGCGGTACTCTGCGTCGCAGCACCACTGTCGGTATGTGATCGGCGATCGCGGAGTCCAACAAGTCATAGAACATGTCTACGGCCTCATCAACACTCACATCATCCAAAACCGACCACGGGATCAGGGCGAGACTACGGCGCATTCCCTCAAAATCTGCACGTTTATAATTGAAAGCAGTGCGGCGCGTGACGACTGGGGGGCGAGTCAATGGTAGGCGAAGGGTTCCTAACAGCTCTTTATGATCAGTGTTAAAATGACTATCCTGAACTATCACATACATCGGGGCAATACGAGAAAATGCTAAATCTAAAATATTGGAACCTCTAGTCGGATCGCTCACCCACTGTTTCAGGCCAAGCACATCAACGGCGTCTAAAAACCGCACCGCTCGTCCAGACGTCTTAGTCAGGGTCGGCGTCGCCCCGCCGGGAGCCGCCGTCCATCCAACCTCTGGCAGGTTGAAGTCGCCGACGACAACCAGCCTGCCGTCTCCCGGCTGAAGAGCCGACAGGGTCGCCGCTATCCTCTCCAGGGCGGGGTCGTCATCAGGCGGGCGGTAGCAGACGGCGATCGTGATGGCAGCCCGCTGCAGCCGGACCAGTATCACCTCGATGTCAGGCGGGTCCGGCAGTCGCAGCGGCAGCAGGGAGGAGCGGACGGCGCAGGCGACGCCGCCGCCCAGCCTAGCGCGGTCACGGCGAAACCATGTGTGCTCGCTGAATCCTAGCTCCAGTTCTGAGTCAGCTACCGTGTCGTTCAGCCAGGTCTCTGAGAAGCTGAACACGTCGTTCCTTTCCAACACGGGAGCGTATGCACGGAGACTTCCGAGCTGTTTCTTTAGGCTACGGACATTCGTATGGTGGATGGTAAGCTCCCGGAGAGGTGGCGCAGCCGCTGTAGTTGTAGATGGCGCTCCGGGCCCAGGGTTGAGCTCGATATCCCCCGCCAGGAACAGAAGGTTGACGGCCGAGAAGCGCCCGGCCCGGAAAGACGCCACGGAGTTGGAGTAGTAGGCTATCCTGGTACGGAAGTACCGCATTCGAACTCCCATGCTGGAGATCGTGGGTCGGCGATGCTGCGCAGCGACGATGTCTCGTGAGCCCACGAACAGTAGAAGCGCGGAGAATAGCGCCACCGCGAACAGCGGCCGCCAACCCGCCAGGCTCCGGTTCATTCCTCCGGCAACAGGTGGCGCTGCGGACGCCTGCCCCGGCCTCACCAAGGTCAGGCGGGTCGGGTCAGCCATCCCGGTGAGGCGGCTACGTCACTCAGACTACGTTTGCGCTCGCTCCACCAATCAGCGTTCGAATCCGATGTGGGATGACGTCATACCGTGGGCGAGGCCGACGTGACTCTCGGGCGAGGTCACTCACGGGTACACCCTCATCCAGATCACCGACTACAATGTCGGGTGCGTACAGAGCTATAAATATTACCAAGTGATAGAGCAGCACTTTAAAAAGGTCTCTGCTCACTTCCAAACCGCAACTCAGCCTCGTTCCAGCCCAGTAAGGCTAGAAACGGGAGCGATCGGTAGCACAACCTCCACCACGGGTCGCCATCTTTTAAAAAAATGTGACCTTTGATGACATCTGGTGACCTCAATTTTGACCTGACCTAAAAAACACTGAAATACTTCCGATAGAACATGTATGGAGCTATCAAATGCCTTTTTCCGCTTCTTGTTACGTAGCGTAGTTTTCGAGATCTCAGGGGGGGGGGGGGGGGGGGGCGGAAATCACCCCCCCTGCAGTTCGTGTTCGGCGCAAAGCCCGAACGGGTTAAAATGGGCGCCGTGTGACCATAATAGTCCATCTGATGAGGATTGGGGTCCAACACCCCAATCATTATCAGATGACGTTAAAAGTATTGCCCTATCTTCATCAGGCGTAAATCTACCGCTAGATGAGTAGACTATTGGTTTTATTTTCCACTCATTTTCTTTCGAAAGTGGTGTAAAGTTAATATCCCTAGGCCGACGACTATTCTACCGACCAAAGTAATCGCCAATTGACAAAAAGTCGACTCCGACTCCGGGCCGGAGTCGGAGTCGGTAAGATTTTAGCGACTCTGACTCCGACTCCGACTCCGGCCAAACCTGCCGACTCCGACCGACTCCGACTCCGACTCAGACTCAGACTTCGACTTCGACTTCGACTCCGACTTCGACTCCGACTCCGCAGACCTGCTCAGAACACGTCAACATGCTCGGCAGAGATGGTACAGCTGAAACCATGTATGCTTCTCAGAAACCATGGGCGGTTCTCCGCACTCTCTTTTAATTTCAGGCGCATGAACCGGAGAATCTGAGGTGGTCTCCATTCCATTACGCTTAGGCTTGAAGATAAAGCTACATCATCTCGCAATGTCACCCATATCGTCCTCCGTTCCTTAGGGCGCTCCCGAATTCACGCTGCGTTCCGGCCACCGCGACGGAGCTTCCATAAAATAATTCATGGATAGACGTAGTTCTTTATTGAACCGAGTGGATGACGCCCCAACCGATTACATCGAAATATTTCCATCGCCGTTCAATTACGCGACTCATTTATAACGACCGTGACGTGACTGACGTACACTTCACGGTCGCTTTTGAAGCAAAATGCAATCGAAACGCCAAAAGATAGCAAATTGCAAGGGCTACAAACCAGCTAGGATTTTTATTATTATCTCGGATTTTTTTTTTACAATTCTAGTTTTTGACCCCAAAAACTAAAAAAAAACTTTTTTTGGGGGAAACTTATCACAAAATCAAAATTTTATACAAATATTCAAAAAACCAGAAGATGTGTCAGAGAACTATACGTAGGCAACTACTATACCAAATTTCAAACTGATATCTCCATTTTTGACTGACTTATCTATATCACTAATTTTCTAGCCGTTCGTCTGTCTGTGTCCTCATTTCTTTAGCCACACGCACAGCACAGACGGCAGCACCGATGACGGTGAAATTCAAGCTTTGACAGCTTCACGCTTTGTGACGATCCACGGCAAAAATATCAAGTCGCTCCGATGCCGGTGTCGGTCACAGCACGCGCCAGAATGTTTTCCTTCTCTCGCAATGATAAATCCGATCAAAATAGCCGTCGCTCGAAAAAGCTTTTAGCATTAGCTCGATGCTATTGGTTCCAGGGACCTCAGCTGAGCGGGGCCGCTAAATAACGCAAATCTCTCAGGGTTTTAAATTGTGCACTTTACTGATCTCCTGAAGTAGGCAGTCGGCAGTAGGCATGAAGGAATAGCGCGTGAATTTACCAAATACAAGATCATTCATGTAATGTGGCGCAGTGAATTGAGGCCGAGTTAAATAACATAATTAAGTAGAAAACGGTCGCATCTTAATACTCTTGAAAACTTCGAAAAATATAAAACTAAGAATTAAGTAAGAATTAAGAATAAAACTAAGAATTAAGTGTCGAAATAAGAATTAAGAATAAAACTAAGAATTAAGTGTCGAAATGTTTTACTGTTTGATAAAGGCCTGTGGCCGAAATATTACAACATAATAATAACATTTGGATAACATTGGATTTTCACATTTTCGAGGAAAAGGTCATGTTTTTTAGTTTATTAATTATAAGAATTAAGTAGTTGTATAGCCTTGGAGTTGGTCGATTTAAGCAACAGAATCAAGTTGTTTTTCAGCCTTGGAGTTATGTAACATTGATTGCATGTATATAGATGTCACGATGTAGCAACATTTTTGCAATGCCGCTATCTGCAAAAACGCTAAAGCGCAAGAAAGCCGAAGCTTATCGACAACGAACACGACAACGCACAGACGATAGAGCAGGCCAGCAGGCAGCAGCTACAATCAACAGCCAGCAAGCAAACACAGAACGCCATAGGCTAGCAAGGCAACAGGAGACGGATGACCAGCGCCGTCAGCGTCTTTCCGCCAACGCTGCGCGGATGGCGGCGGCCACGGAAGCCGAAGACGACCAGCAGAGAATGGAGCGGCGAGCTGCCAATGCTGAGCAGATGGCGGCGGCCAGAACAGCCGAAGACGACCAGCAGAGAGTGGAGCGGCGAGCTGCCAATGCTGAGCAGATGGCGGCGGCCAGGAAAGCCGAAGACGACCAGCAGAGGGCGGAGCGGCGAGCTGCCAATGCTGAGCAGATAGCAGTGGCCAGGACAGCAGAAGACGACCATCAGAGAGTGGAGCGGCGAGCTGCCAATGCTGAGCAGATGGCGGCGGCCAGGAAAGCCGAAGACGAAAAGCAGAGGGCGGAACGGCGAGCTGCCAATGCTGAGCAGATGGCGGCGGCCAGGACAGCCGAAGGCGACTTCCGTTTGACGGATCACAGGTTGATAAATGCAATTTTCCAACGATTCGGTGTAACCCCAAATAAGTTAATGGCACCACCGACGCCAACGGCGTCGCCTCTTCGGACAGCGAAGCAAGCGGGAACCGCTTGTGACATCTAAAGTATGAGTAACAAATGACATCATATTTTGAAATTCCGTTTTGTTTTGCTTCTATTGAACAGATACAGACAAATGAAAGCCAGCACTGTATTCCTGAAAGAAAACTGATCCATAAACATGACTTCGTTATTTATATTTATCAATTTCAAATTTGAACCTTCAGTGACCAGAACTTCACCTGAACTTGACAATAACTTCACGTAAATGAAATCAGTTGGTAAAATGACTATCACTATCGAATTTTACGTGGCAAATAACCCATACAACATGTGTTGCATGACTTTCGTAGATATTTTGCGCTGAATTTCTTGTCTTATCTGATCAGTTAAATTGTTTATCTTCAAGCAAGGTATTATTAAAGTGCCACAGACCTGGCCCCCGCTTACTGCCGTTGATCGCGACAGCTATACCGATAATACTGTGGTCACTCTTCACCCCTGGATCAATTACTGCTCTTATCAGCGACAGCTATACCGATAATACTGTGGTCACTCTTCACCCCTGGATCAATTACTGCTCTTATCAGCGACAGTTATACCGATAATACTGTGGTCACTCTTCACTCCTGGATCAATTACTGCTCTTATCAGCGACAGCTATACCGATAATACTGTGGTCACTCTTCACCCCTGGATCAATTACTGCTCTTATCAGTCTTTGCGTCTGAATCAGTTCATCGCTAATAAAAAATAGTATATTCTACTCTGTTGAAAGGGGTGACACCTCCGCCACGTAAACATTTTGTGTCAGGGTTGAGGCTGCGCCACACATCAATCAGACCTGGATAAAGTATTAGTTCCCGAACGTTTGTACATGACTGCGTGTCCCGGTAACGAATATTGTCAGTATCCACCCTGTCATGTGTATGTTCATATCACCACATGCAATACACGGCAGCGAGATATCCAAGGCATTTAAAGATTCTCTTAACTCACGAAAATAACATAATTGTTCTTTTGCATTACTCTGGGTAGGTGCATAAATTCCAACCACATACAACATAATTTTTTTTGGATAGCAACGTTCACTGTAATTGTGCGACCAGCGTTGTCAGACTTAACCCATGCTACATCACCCTCGAATTATCTGGGTATCAGGACACACACACACACCTCGGGATGTTTTCTCGCCATGTGCAAAAAATACACCTCCACCCCATTCGGTTTTCCACTGGCTTTCAACATCAACGGAGGAGTGCGTCTCCTGTAATATAACTATGTGATTTGGGTATCTCACGTGCATGTGTCTGAATATGGTTCGTCTCTTGTTTCTGTCCCTTAAGCCTCTGACATTAAAACTGACTAATTCTAACGGCCTGCGTAATGTGAGTCATTGAGATCCCTGCCACTAACAAAGTTCAGCTTGATTGCTACGACAACAGTATAATTGAACGCATACACATCTAACTCATCAAGTAACATAACTGTATACAAGACAGCAGCAACACGTTTGTGATGTCCGCGAAAACAATAATGTACTATTCTTCGCGTGGCACACATTTAGCAAGAAATAACACCAAACACACAAACACAAACAAACAACGGTCGACCTTCACTGACCAGCCGAGGGGCGGCACAGAGCGGCCCACGGCCAATAGAGTCCTGCCGGCTGATTTTCCTGGCACAGTGCCAGCTCGCACGGACAGGACGCGTTACTATGCTCACAGGGCGGCTCACGCGCGACTGAGCTCACCTTCCACCAGCGCGTCTTCAATACGACAGGAAGAGGACGCCGGACCACTCCGACCCAGGACCCGCTCTTACGCCGGCGCGCCAGACGGCCCAGCGGACGGCGCCGGAGACGCGGCGGCCCCGGACGGAACAGGCGATGAGGCGGCCGGAGAAGGCGCCGGTGCCGAGTCGTCGACGTCCGCGGGAACCGCAGCCAGTCTCGGAGGAGGGCAGGCTCCGACAGACGACACAGCATCCGGACCTCGAACGCGAACAGGTCCCGGGGCCGCCCGAGGCGCTCCCCCTGGTGACTTGACAGCGACCGGCCCCGCCAACCGTCCAGCGCGCCCGGCCACCGCCCACCGCCGCCCGACCCCGCCCACCAGGCAGGGCGGCGGCCGGCGGTGCACCCTGCATGATGAGGTCGAGCTGCTTCAGTGAGTATACTCTGATGGGGGGAGAGTCTCTCACCAACTATAAGCACGGGATCCCGTTCTTCGTGAAAGCCGTCCAAATGCGGCTTCCTCTTCTCAGCTCGAGAAGTTCGCTGAAGATTTCTGGTTTGCTCTTTGTCAGAGACTCACTCACAAATAGTCTTCCTTTTCCATTCCAGCCACGTCTCTTCCTCTCAGTCCGAACCGTCCTTCAAAGATGTCATTCCTGAGGGACTTGTTCACAAATACACATATCACCGTGTTTTCTCTTGGCAAATACACATATCACCGTGTTTTCTCTTGGCAAATACACATATCACCGTGTTTTCTCTTGGCAAATACACATATCACCGTGTTTTCTCTTGGCAAACGATGAATGGTCGTGAAGTTACCTTTTCAAATGGACTTGTTCGGGAAGTTCTGGTTTAAGATCTGTATTGTCACATCCTCAATCTTTTCACCGTCTTTCCGTTTGCCAAACTGCTCACTCCACAAAACGAGGTTTGCAGAGCGGCTGTGACGCTCCATTGCTTCAACCTGCCCCTCCAACTCATTCACATGCTCTTCAAAAGCACGGCATTTGTTGGTCAACTCATCAATATGCTGATCACGTTCAAAAAGCTGGCCCTCTAACTTTTCCATCTTGTTTTCGACAGACGCCAGCTTGATGTTTATTTTCTCAGACAGGCTAGCTAACGCCTCTTTGATTGACGTATCAATCTGGCTTTTAATTTCATCCAAAAAGTCCTGTCGCTGGCTTTTGCTCACCTTTTCACCGTGCTTAGGCGACACCACCCTTTTCCTTCTTCCTTTCACCGCTTTAAACATATCTTCCACGGAACGCTGCCTTTTTCGCTCACTCGGCCCGACACGATGGCCGAGCTCCTCCTCAGCGTCACTAAACGCAGTCAAAATGATGCCCGGAAAGGTACTGAAAGTTTGCCATCGATATCTGCATGAGTTACTGATATATTATTAATATTCCTATGGGGGGGGGGGGGCTAAAAAAAAAACAGTGACTCGCGGGTTAATACAGAGCACACATATTAGTATCGATGGCACAGTGCAGACCAGAACAAGTCGTGAATTCTGCCCGATGTTTCATTGAATTAAATATTAAATATTGCCTTTAATTTAATTTATTTCGTTAATATTTAATTGAAAACGCCATCCACATGGAAGTCCATGAAGATCTAGGAGATTACAGAGCATAGCCCTCTTCAATAATACAGAAGCAATTACATCACGCTAAACATAAGAGATAATGCGCAATGAATCTCTCGACATTGTGAACAGTAGAGCAGTTCAGGGAGGATGAATCCATCTGGAAATTAAACCGAACTGGGTATCGCTGGAAAGTGAGGACCTTTTAGGGAGATTATGATAAGGAAATGGTACCATGACACATATTCTGACAAATCACAGCTGACTTGTGTGCATTGCGACTGCCACGATAATAAGCGAAGTAGCGTGGAGGACTTACATCCTCAAGACCCGCATGCCTACACAATGATATTCCATGAGGCGTTATCGGGGTCGATCGATGGCAACATCCGCCAAGTGCCCGCATAAGCACAAGGAACAAACGCCAAGTCACCGAATCACTCAAGTCACCGAAGCTCGTCAAGTCACCGAATAATACCGAGTAACGGTACATAATCCTGAGAAGCACGAACGAGCGAAGGAACCAACAACATGGAAAAGCACATGCATAACGGTTGACACTCATGCCCGGTGAAGGACGCGTATGAAGACCAGGAGGCTGTCAGACCTGGCGGGCCTTTAGTTTTTAGATAAGTTCAGACTTACGTAACACTAGATTGGGGTTATGCAGTAGCTCATCATGCAGCTCACCTCAGATCCCAGCTCCCGTTATACATTTGTGACAGCCGAATTTGCATCGTGGGAATTTTGTCCATACAGTTTGTGGTTGCCAGTTAGTATTTCCATGGCAAATGAGGGCATTACTACTTGTGTTTGTTTTCGCTCTTGTCAGGTAGATTACAGCAAGTCGCTTATCCATGCCCACTCAGCAATTATTCATCTACAATATGAAATATTCGGTGAGCAAGGCAATGCATTGCCCTATATATCACGTGTGGGAGTTAACCCTCGCCCCGTTTCTCACCTTCGCCCTACGGGGGGGGGGGGGGGGGGGGGCTGGCTGATATCCCTCCACCTTGTTAACTTCCAAACCAAGCAACATAGAGCAATGTGGTAAGAACCAGCATGTTGCCTGTCATGAGAGGAATCTAACAGTTTGCGATTTTTAGGTTTCAGGTTAACGGGTGACCTTCCAGGTCAAGTGAATGACCTAACATCGACCACGTCCAAAAATAGCGATTTTGCTCTGTCCGTCGTCATTACCAAAGTGATGAGTATAAAACGATTTAGTTAGCATCAAAATGTTGGTCGTTGTATTAGCTATCTGGCAATATATCGATGTTTAGGTCTGTGCCAGGTCGCCCAGGAATGTGGAGCGGGAAACAGCTGAGCAGATAGAGGAAGTCAACCTTATCTCGGTAAATGTTCCTCAGAAACATCAGGTCGTACTGTCGACGTCTGGCCTTCAAGGTAGGTATACCAAACATTTGCAGCAGTTCTTCATAGGCCAGAGAGCGAGTCACAACATTTTTGGCTCGGGACGCCATCCACATAAGAAACTTATGCTCCTCTTTGATCACGGAAATCGTCATCATAAATGAGAATTGCTATGCGTTTTGCATTACAGCACATGTGCAGGGCGCTTAGTATAACTCCCGAACGGAGAGAGATAGAGACACCGTAAAAAGTAACGTGTTGCCTGTCATAAGGCAAATCCAAAGGCATCCCATTTTGAGTATCTAAGTCAACCGGTGATCTTTGGGGTCAGGTCAATGGCCCTTTGGAGTTTGACATGACCTTGACGAGAAGGTCGTAGGTCACGATCTAATAGTCGTATACACTTCAAATTTTGATGGGATACGTATAATTGATGTGAACTCAGCTACTGAAAATGTAAGGAAGATGCGCCGCATGTGTAAAAAGTTATTCAAGAAAACCTTAGGGGCGAGGGGGGCTGTCAGGACCCGCCTTAGGGCGAGGGTTAACTCGCAAATTTCTGGGATGTATTCCATAACGCGACTTACTGGAGGGGGGGGGGGGGCTATTTCCCCCTCGAATCTCCGGAACTACTAGACCGATTGTACAAATTCAAACATCATTCGATAGCCCTGGGAAATGTATTGAGGGAAACCTAATATTGTTGACCTCGGAGTCACCGATGACGTTACAGGTCAGGTCAAGTACAAAATGTTTGACCGTGTAAAAAGGTCTTGATGGATTGTGTATTAGTGTATTATCAAAATATCACCAACAGGCAATACCCAGTGACAGGCGAAGTCAAAAGTTAAAACAGCATACATACACTAAAAAATACACATAATAAAAATACAGATGATAAACATTCAAAATGCACAGTAAAGGTATACACTAAGAATACAAAACCTATCCTATGGCGCCGCGATGGCGTACATTTTCACGCAGTTTTTAAACGAACATATGCTCATACCAAACATATCTACCGCCAGAACTTTACGTAAAAAGCAGTTCATCTCCTCGGGAAGGCGGTTAAAAATCCCTGTCTTTACAGTGTTCACACGAGCGTACGGTGTTTGGAACAGCGAAAGACGACGGGTGGCGCGCCTAGGAATGTAGAGCGATAAACAGCTGAGCAGATAGGGGAAGTCAACCTTATCTCGGTAAATGTTCCTCAGAAACATCAGGTCGTACTGTCGACGTCTGGCCTTCAATGTAGGTATACCAAACATGTTCAGCAATTCTTCACAGGCTAGAGAGCGAGTCACAACATTGTTGGCTCGGGACGCCATCCACATAAGAAACTTATGCTGAACGCGTTCCAGTCGCTACACATGGCCGCGCCACCCCAAATTACACACCCGTATTCCAGGATGGACCGGACGTTTGCATGGCACGTGGCCTGCAAAGTTTCCTTGCATAATTTTTGCCGAGGAAGACCAGTTTGGAAAGATCTGATCAAAACGCCGAGAGCTCTGTTGGCTTTATAAATAGTTTGATTGATGTGAGCCGAAAAGGTTAATTTTGTATCCAACATGACGCCTAAATTACGTACCTCAGAAACGCGCTCAAGAACCAATTCACCGATGGAATACACAATTTGAACAGGACATGTTCTTAAGCTCACCGTGAAGGCAAAACATTTGTGATGGATTTAGGCGTAGCTTCCAGTCTGCCGACCATCTGCTGAGACTATCTAGGTCAGACTGGAGCTGGTCACCATCGAACGTTGTCCCCACACGGTGGTACAGTTTGACATCGTCCGCGTACATGACACACTGGGACGATTTCACAGCCATGGGCAAGTCATTAATCAAAAGCGCGAATAAAAGAGGTGCCAGAAGCGACCCTTCCGGGACGCCTGGTGTCACGTTACGCCACTCCGATGTTTTGCCATTCACCACCACCCTTTGCTCCCTATCGGACAGATATGAGGTAGACCAGTCGAGAGCTTTGTCGGACACATGATAAGAATTTTGAATCAACAGCTGATGGCTGACAGACTAGAAAGCTGCCGAAAAATCTGTGTAAATTTTGTCCGTTTGACATCCATCCGATATTGATGTCCAGGCGTGGTGCAGGTATGTTGCAAAATTGGTGACGCACGAGCGATGTGGGAGAAAACCGTGCTGTGCCTCGGAGAGGACAGGTGACACGTGTTGCATCAGTGCATCATACACAACCTTTTCAAGCACCTTCCCAAAAAGCGGAAGCAGGGATACCGAGCGATAATTCTCGGGTGCCTTCTTATCACCCTTTTTAAAGATCGGTACAATGTTTGCCCGCTTCCACCGTTTTGGAAAGGTTCCCTGATGCAAAGACAGGGTGCACAATTTAGCCAATGGCACACTCAACTCTCCAGCACATTCACATATAAAGCGGGCACTAATGTTGTCGGGGCCGCAAGCCTTACTCGCATTAATGGACTTAAGAATAAGATGCACATTGCCCTGGGATACACTGACACTGTTAAAAGCAGGAACATGATAGTCAGATAGGATGAACATGATGGGATGGAATTATCGCGCAAAATTGCGATATTAAACGCATAAGCAGTCAATAAATCGGTATGATTCGTGTGTCTGACACTTGTAAGTGCAATCCTAAGCTGTTTATGACTCTGGGTCAGGTCAAGGTCATCCGAGGTCACGAGGTCAAACTGCAGATTACGGTCATTAGGCGTTGTAACACATGTTTATGGGTTTGTTTTTCATCTAGAACGCGAAAAAATGACCTTAGAACATTGTTTGTTCCATATAAATAGAAGTAACAAGCAACAACGGAAATTCATTTTTTTTTATGCATAGTAATGCTGTGAGAGGTGGTCGATTTTTGTCATTTAAAACGCGCTCTGGAGGGGGGGGGGGGGGGGTGAAAACCGCCCCTCCGGTTTTTCGAGGATAGCGCAACAACAGCGGCGTGCAATGTCGCTGTTTTTGCACACCTGTTCAGCAATGAACTTCCCACATTATGAAAACAAATTGGCCTCGGGTCATCTCAGGTCAGGTCACCAGACCAGGTCACGTGATGACCTCAACTCCAAAACGTTTGCAGTAGTACCACAGCCACAGTTTTAAACCGATCGGTTTCAATCTTCCAGGATTTCACAAGGTCATAGATACCAACAATTTGTTTATCTCGGATTTCTAATATCGGTGACCTAAGGTCAGGTCAATTTCGTGACCGCCAACACTTTTTTTGTCAATAACTATCGACATAAGGAAGATAGAGAAGTGAAAATGGTACTAATGTGTTTGTTTCGTCGAGACTCGTCTCCCAATATGCAACATGACCAACTTGGGTCACCACCTGACCTTGACCTGAGGTCAAATTTATCAGTTGACCTAACCCGGTCACCATGAAGATGATTGGAAGCGCCTTGACAGGGACAAACACGATGGCGTGCAAACTATTGCTTTATCTTTATTAGGTTATTAGGTAAAAAGTTATTTGCAAAAAAAAGTTTTGCAAAAAAATCGCCTTTTTGACATTTAATGACCTCTGGAGCCCAAACTATTGACCTGAGCTCAAATCTGAGGACACTTAAGTCGATTTCATTTTTCAAGGGATTTCGATTGTGTTTTTCGTTTGCTGATAACTATCATAGTTCCCGAGATATTTGGGGGGGGGGGGGTGTTCGAAGCGAAATCCTAAAACGTGAAAATCTGACCTTTGATGACCTTTGGTGACCTCAATATTGACCTGATAAAAAAATGAGCGAAATACTTTCGAAAGAGCTTGCCTCGAGCTATCTAACGTAGTTTTCTGCTTGTCGCTACGTTGCGTGGTTTTCGAGATCATAGGGGGGGGGGGGAAATCCGCCCCCCCCCCTCCAGGGCGTATAATTATCAGAGGCCCTCCAGGGCGCGTGTTAAAGGTCATAATTCAGTCATTTTTGAAGATATATACTTTAAATTTGGTCCAAATATTCACTGAACACGTCTCGATCACATTTATTCCGGTTTTTTGATACATCTGATTTTGTTTGAAAGTATTGCAAAAACAACAAAAACAACAAAAACATTTGGATTTCTCAAAATTTTGAGTAAAGAACTTTGCAAAA
>JAXIVJ010000473.1:107500-125000 GCA_036785665.1 Chirona hameri
TCTAATATCGGTGACCTAAGGTCAGGTCAATTTTGTGACCGCCAACACGGTTTTATCAATAACTATCGACATAATGAAGATAGAGAAGAGAAAACGGTACCAATATGTTTGTCTCGTCGAGACACGTCTCCCAATATGCAACATGACCAACTTGGGTCACCACTTGACCTTGACCTGAGGTCAAATTTCACAGTTGACCAAACCCGGTCACCATGAATACAATTCGAAGCGCCTTGACAAGACACACGCGATGGCGTAAACATTATTGCTTTATCTTTATTAGGTAAAAGGTTATTTGGGGAAAACAGTTTTGAAAACAAAATCACCTTTTTGACATTCGATGACCTCTGGAGCCTAAACTATTGACCTGAGCTCAAATCTGAGGACACCTATTTGGATTGCATTTTTCAATGACATTCGATTGCTTTTTCCGTTTGCTGCTAACTATCATAGTTCCCGAGATATTTGGGAGTGTTCGAACCGAAGTTTTGAAAACTAGAAAATCTGACCCTTGATGACCTCTGGTGACCTCAATATTTACCTGAAAAAAAATAACCAAATTATTTTCGAAAGAGCTTGTCTCGAGCTATCTAACGTCGTTTCCCGCTTGTCGCTACATTGCGTGGTTTTCGAGATCATAGGGGGGGGGGGGGAGAAATCCGCCCCCCCCCCCTCCAGGGCGTGTAATTATCAGAGGCCCTCCAGGGCGCGTGTTAAGACCAGGCGCCGGGCGGCACGGGGCGGTTCTCCTGGGCGGGGGGGGGGGGGGAGATCCGCCGCCCCCTGTTACAAATAGGGGTAGCCAGGAGCCTGTTACAAATAAGGTTAAATGACAGGTGGGGAGGGGGGGAGATATGTTTGCCTCCCCCTACCCGACGACAGGGTGGGGACCCCCTCCCCCCCCCCTCGGTGGCGCCGCCGCTGTGTCTACGGACGTGACCGGCCGAATGGGGGAGTTGAGTTCAATTATGACAAATGTTTGGCGGTTTGCCTGGGTCGTGCTGCTGGGTGTCTGGGTCGTGATGCTCGCACGTGAAAATACGACATAGCAGCGGGAGGTAACTCACTTTGGGCGCGCGACGGATCAATTTCAGTAGCATTCCGGGGACATAAATTATGTAGAGCTTTAGTCGACTCTACATAACATCTGGCCCCGTCCTTATGGGGATTAAACGTCTGTCAAGATTCGAACGAGGCCGGATGTAAGAGAGCGGCATGCATATATGCATGTCTTATATATATCTAACGAGGGTAGCGCCAAGGACCAGCGACGACTTAACCCTATTCCGTACGGTCGGCCAGAATTACGTTAACCTGCGGGGGGGGGGGCAGTTTCTGCCCCCCCAGATATCTCGAGAACCGCTCGGTCGATTTCGATGGGGAAAACGCCATTCGATTCGCCATGACAAGATCTCCCCTTTTAGACCCCAGTTGTTTTGTTTTGTTAAAAAATGGGGGGGAGTAGGAGGCAAAACAAAAACGAAATTTTGGGGTGTTTTTTGAAAGGTCATTGCGTCCATGTGGATCGACCAATTGTCATGCCCCAAACGTTTTTGAGCTTCAAATGTACTGGTCTTTAATATATTGAAAGAAAAAAAAAATATAGGCCTATTCAGGGAATGTAAAATGGGGGGATTTTTTGATACAGAATATGTGCTGTTCGTGATTGTTTGGGACGACATGAACCTCACATGTGGGCATTATATGCTGTAATTTGTTAAATTTGATATATTGCGCATAGGCGGATCCAGGAAAAACGTGGGGGCACCATGCGCGTACCGCTTTTATCATCTTACTAATTTGAAGTTGGACCTAATTTGAGGGTGGTTATCACCTCCCATTTCTTTCTTTCCTGAGTGCGCCTCTGCCCCAAAAATATGTACAATCCCAGTATCTATGATGCATATTGCATTGACATAGTTTCTGACGCATTTATTGCACTGCAAACCACGATGGAAGTATGCGCCGCAAAACCGTATTCGTAACACCCTCCCCAAAACAGATGCCTGGAACCCCTTCTGCTGGACCGATTTTTTTTATAAAATGACACAACACGCGTTATTCAATTTTAGAAAAAGTCACAAAGTTTCAGGATGTTTCAGGATGATGATGAGTTTCTTGATGGACACAGACTGGGACAGACTGCTGGACTGTGACGTGGACGAAGCAACTGACAATTTCTCTGATACCAAAGCCAGACTGCGGCCAAAGCCTCAAGTTGCTTCGTCCACGTCACAGTCCAGCAGTCTATAGGATAAGAAGCTAAAAACGCTACTCATTCAAGTCACCGTTACAACGAACCGAAGACGATGACATTGGCTTTGTTATCACGATGGCAACCGATGTGACGCCACGAAGCGGCGTGAAATGTTTATTTTAGGTAGTGGAAAACGAAATTTTGTATTGGAACCAGACCGTGAGTGGAGCCAGGCCTCAGGTAACCCCTATTCCTGGTTGCACAACTCGGTATGATGCAAAATATTGAAATTAAGGTAGTCTTTCGTATATATATATATTCCTCGGATAGTAAATCACGATGACCGGTGGCAGTCATCGCTCAATAGTACATATGATAATAACTGTAAACATATGTACCGAACTGTACCAAACAACTGGTAACAGTGCAAACGGTTTAAAAGCAGCAAGAGGCAGAACGACTTTTCCGCGCATAAATGGTCACTGTGGATCTGGAGGAGCCTGGGGCGAGATGGCTTGGGTCGATCTGGCTTGGAGAGACGGTTCTGGCAAGGTCCCACTATTAGCTCTTCGGTCCAGAAAGTTGGGCACCGCTGGAGCAGCTTCCGGGAGCCGATATCTGCGTCTTTGCGTTCGCTCGCCTTTTTCGGAACTCGGCAGACTAGCTAAACATGTAGCCCGCATGAATATTGTATGAAGGGAGTGGGTCCTGGGGCTAGCAATTAGGTACCGCCAAGGAGAACCTCTGCCAGACACGTGATGAATTCCTTTTCCCATTTTCCAAATTTGTATAAGCAATTGCGAGTTGTGTCATGCTGCGGAGCGGCGCGATATTGTCAAGTTTTGCACTGTGGATAGCTGGATTTTGACTGCTGCAAAGACAATTTTTACACCCGTAGGTCCGACCGTTGGGGAGGGGATCATAATTCCAGGACCTTTGGGGGGGGGGGGCATGGCCCCTAAGTAAGTGATCTCTAAGTATATGCCTGTATTGTCTGAAACACCGTGCTGGCAGAGGGAAAACTAATTAAAATATTTTGTCTCAGTTTACCAAGAAGAAGCCATTCACTAACCAACAATGCACTGTCGCATAGGCAATTGTTTTCTCCGTGCGTTCTGGGAATTTGGTGACTCTTCTTTATTTTACCATATGCCGAGATATCCCTTTAACGTTAGCACGTGAGGGTGGTATAACATTTCAGCTCAATGTTATTTGATCTGGGAAAACATTTCTGCCCCGGGCCGAAATGTTTTCCCAAATCTCGTGCAAATAGTATAAAGAGTGATGACAAAATCCTGCTGACATTTTTCCAGCACTGCTTGGCAGTTGTTTTCATCTTAAGTAAACATTCATTAAACACGAAAGTCGCTTACTGAAATATAAACATCATTGTATTGGCAAGTGACAACATCGGAAATGCATCATCATCATCCTCATCATCCTTAGCAGGCACATAACTACACACTGTCAACATGCGGCTCTAATGGTTGTGAAGCACCGTCACGTTTTGGCACCCGCTGATGTTCAGTGTGACCCAGGGCGAATTTAAGGGATTTTGACTGGGGTGGCAACTCGGCGATCAGGGGCGCCCTCGCTCAAGGGGGGCGCCATCGCCAAAAACGCAAGGGGGACCCACCGGCGGATCCAGCCTCTCTCCGAGGGGGATCTTTTTGTTGCAAAAAGGTAACCCCCATTTTTTTCTCCGCGGATTTGAGCCGGTCACCTTATTTTGGTATTCAAGTTGAAGAAATTAACTTTTAAAAAAAACTGCAAAAATGCCCTGCAAAAAAAAATGTCACTAGCCGGAAGGGTGTGGTCACTGGCCGGAGGGGCGCCGTCACTGGTCGGAGGGGCGCCATCACTGGCCGGAGTGGCGCTGTCACGGGCCGAAGAGGAGCGCCCTCACTGGCCGGAGGGACACCATCACTATCCGGAGGGGCGCCATCACTATCAGGAGGGGCACCGTCACTAGCCGGAGGAGCGCCGTCACTGACCGGAGGGAGGGCACCGTCACTGGCCGGAGAGGGCAGTCACTAGTTAGAGGGCGCCGTCACTGCCCGGAGAGGCGCAGTCACTGGTCGGAGAGGCGCCGTCACTAGCCAGAGGGGCGCCGTCACTGGCCGGAGAGGGGCGCCGTCACTGGCTGGAGGGGCGCCGTCACTGACCGGTGGGGGCGCCGTAACTGGCCGGAGGGGCGCTGTCACGGGCCGGAGGGGCACCGTCACTGGCCAGAGGGGCGCCGTCACTGGCCGGAGGGGCGCCGTCACTGGCCAGAGGGGCGCCGTCACTGGCCGGAGGGGCGCCGTCACTGATAGGAGGGGCGCCAGCTTTGCATGGGCGCCTCGGGTCCAAAGGACCAGGTCATGCCCTGAATGACCGTATACTCTGTACGCCACTGGTGCCTGTCCTGTTGGCGGTGCAAATTGCAAAACAAAAATGGTCCGGCCTCCGGGGAGGGGGCGCCCCGTTAAAAACGGTACGGACATTCCGTACTGTCCGTATAGGTGGTTGCACCCCTGCTGAAATGGAAGGTATTTTAATTTGGATTGGCGTTCTTTGATTCAAAAGGGCGGCCTCATCTGCCGGGGGCTACTTTATCCCTGAGAGGGGCATTTCAGAATCTGTTTAACTAGGGTGGCAAAGTGCCGTCACTGGGGTGGCATTCTTCATGACTGGGGTGGCAATTGCCAGCCCAGTTACTATGTTAAAATACGCCTTGGTGTTACCGTGGCCGCAGTGTGGGTCGATGTGTTGGACACCGAGTACTTGAGCCATTCAGGACACTTGCGCCCATTGCCGTCTGGATTCGGATGTCGGCTTCAGTGTAGTTTTCTTAACTCCCGACAGATCTATGTCACGTCGGTTGAGCGGCGTACTCGCGAGGGCAGCCTGAAGCTAAAGCGCGCTTCACGCATGTCTTCCGTGCTGAATTATTGTTTTTTTCGTCTTGGTATTTCAGCTGATACGCATGCCGTCTTCAAGAATCCCGAGATTTTGTGTTTTCCTAGAGGTGAGCGCTTGTACCAGATCTCTTCATTTGGCTTTCGTTTGTTGTTCACTGCCAGGTAGAAGGGACTGTCTGGTGCCTTCATTGACTCCGGTCTTGTTTTCAAACTCCAGGTAGAAGGGACTGTCTGGTGCCTTCATTGACTCTGGTCTTCTTGTTTTCAAACTCCAGGTATGTCTTCACTGGACAGCGTTACGGATCTCCCGGGTTTTCGAACGCCTTGGGCGGGAAGGCCCGCGTTCTAGCAGACTCTCCTCCGTCTCTGGTTTTGGTTTGCCGCTCCACGAATTATAGATACTTCACGCCTCCTCCTTCCTTTCGAACCACGTCTCCCCAGCGGAGCAGCCTTGCCTCATCACGTCCACGGTGGCCGAAAAGGATGGTTGTTAACCACCAAATGGTCCGTTGGAGAGCTGCTGGTGTTTCCAAACCCAGTTGACCTGTCAAGAACAGGAGTTTGTCCTCCTCTTCGGATGTTGCACGATTGGGTCTGTTTCCCTTTCCGTCCGATTTAAGGATATTCACCTTGGCCTTTTTGACAACCTTGCTCCTTGAAGTCCTGATCAGTCACCAAGTTGCCGATTTTGTTGTCCTTCAGGTACCGGCCAACTAAAGAGAAAAATGTGTGTATGGTGCGTGTTTCGTAGTTTTCTCCGTCGTCTTTTCTTGCATCGATCATGAATGAACAAAGCAATGAGTTCCACAGAGGTGCAAAAACCTCCCAACTCGCCGACCTGGGTATGTGCCAGATACGATGAAAAAATTGTGGAAACGTGACAACTATCAGCCACACAGGCTCCATTACAAAATGCCACCTAATGAAAACCGTGACAATCTAGAATGTGGCAGTACGGCAGACGGGCACATCATTTATCTAACTTTGGCAGCAAATTAGTGTGTTTCTGTTCCCAAATGTGGAATAGCGCGTGACGTCATATATCCTTAATTTTCTCTATGTTGATTGGTCCTATGCACAAAGCAGATTGCGTACTCGTCATATCTGCGCCAGAGTTCTAAGCATTCGGGGTGCTGCAATTTCCCGGCGGATTCTGTCACGCCGACGTCTTTTCCATTGAAATCGCCCATTGCTCGATCGCGAAGTCGGCGTGAAGGTGGCGGATTGTCACGCCGGAGCTGTGACAGTTGTTTAGTTATCCTGAGTGTGACAGAGAAGATGGAGCCCAGCAGCGATGGGAGAAATGCCCCAGGACCAGTGCGTGTGCCTCCATCAAGGGAGAAAATGCATTGCGGCTATCCAGGCTGTTCTTACAATGGCCAAAGACGCAGCTTCAAGCGACACATTGCCGTGATGCATCGTGGTAAAACAATCGTTTTTCAGAACAATGCTTTTGGCCATGGAGGGCGCTGGCGTGATTGGGTCGTGACGAATGTGGATGAGGTGGAGATTGACACTGATGGCCCCAACACTGACACAAGACCAGGATCATCTGAAGGTGAGATTTCATCTGGGTACATAAAAGTAATAATGATCTGTGGAACTTAATGTAGGGTAAACGGGATAGTTCAGCAATTCACTTCCCTAGTTAATGGTAGTATTGAGGTCCCTAATAGAAGAAGTGTATTATTATGACAGACAGAAAAGTGGGTAATAGTTCAGTAATTCACCTCCCTAGGTTAAGGTTCTTCTTGAGGTCCCTAATAGAAGGACAGTCAGCCGACAGTATTATTATGATAAACTGAAAAGTGTACCAGTAATACCAAAGCTATGACGTCACCAATAATAACTTAATCAAACCTATGCAAACCTTACAGCAATTACTGTTGCAGAGACCCACGTTTATAATGCTCCGCTCACATTCGCTCTGCACTGCAGCCCTACAGGGGGGGGGGGGGCTGTCACCTGTCACCCCCCCAGACACCCCAGGCCATCTTATAGACAAAACCAAACCCTATGGCATAAAGAAGTAGTCTGATGTATTTAGGCCTAGCCTATTAATAATAACAGCTTCGTTGGAAGAAATATGAAAATGTCGCTGTGATGTTGAAATGTCGCTGATAAATGTTTTTTGGGTGACATCATGGCTTTGGTATTACTGGTACACTTCTGTCTGTCATAATAATACTCTCTTCTATTATGGACCTCAAGAACACCACAAACTGGGGAGGTGAATTACTGAACTATTACCAAAAAGTGTACCAGTAATACCAAAGCCATTACGTCACCAAAACGATACATATTTAAACCTGACCTAACCTTTACAGCAATTGTGGTCGCAGGGACCCACGTTTAGAACTCTTCGCTTGCTGCGCTGCAGAACCTACCGGGGGCTGTCACCCCCTGGACCCCCCAGATTATCTTGTAGTCAAAGATAACCCACTTTTCAGTCTGTCGTAATATTACTGTCAGCTGACTACTCTTCTTCTTTTAGGGACCTCAAGAATATCATAAACTGGGGAGGTGAATTACTGAACTATTACCGGGTAAACCACCCTTATTTCAGACTTCAGCTGTAAAATGAACAAATTCAGCTCACTTAATTGCTCATGACCTGATCAATTAAATGTTTTCATATTAGTCCCAAAACATTCCTGCAACACTTGTGAGTTAATTTTGTCATCAGTTTATGTTGTAGAAGCCTGATAAGGAACTGAAAAACTGAAATGCAGCATATTTTGCTTCTGGTCTAAATTATCTTTGGATTTTTTGTTGTTGTAATATTGCAGGGTCAGAAACCCTGTACCAAATCGAAATTGGGTCAACATTTATTCAAGCTTCTGTGAGAGTTGAGAAGCAGCTCGCTTTCTATCGGATCATATAATTAGACCTTGAAGTTAAAAGTGTCAGTTTTTTTCCCATTTCTGGACTAGACTATGGGTAGTTACACCCAATCCTCCACTACATTTCATTTATTTATACTACCTATATAAATTTTAGCTGATCATCCACTTATCAGATGAGAGAACCCATGTTACCCATGTTCACGCAACATTTCACACTTAATTTGACCATCATTTGTGGCATGTTGATACAGATTTGTGGCCATCCAGAAATAACAATAAAGTTAAGTATATCTAGCTTTCCAAAAACCTAAAACAGTGAGTTACAACAGTTTTGCATGCTTTCCTCAAGCACCCTCCCCTTCTGGATTATGTGATTATTATGTCGCACCATAAATATATGACTAGGGGCTGTAACCAATAACTTTGGGTAAAAAAATGTCTAAGGGTGAAATTGTTAATTTCAGCATTTTTGTATACTGGCATTCAATCCCAAATAACAGACATGCAGCAGGGAAAATTGTGGTTCAAGGGTTTCTCAATGTTTGTGACTTGCTCCATTTGGTACTTTAAAGCATGTTCTCTCAGATAGTCTCAACATTTCTGGAATGTTGTTATGTATAATCCAAAAATAATCAGCAAAACATGATGTGCACTGGAACATGTTGCATGTGCAGGGCAGAAGAAGAATGGCTGTGTCATATTGACAATTTTTTTGAGTTATATGGATTTTCTGTCCAAGATGGCGGCCAGAATCGCGGTCGTCAAATCGATATCTTCGGAACCAACAGTCGGATCGGAATGATTCAAACGCCATTCGGTAGACAATGTCAATGTTCATCCCTGGAAACAATTTTAAACACATTACTGGTGATCTGTGACGTCACAGAGGTCAAATTCCCAAAATTGTGATATTTGGCCAGATTTGACCTTCATGACCTCGTTGGACCTTGCAGATATTGACCGAAGGTCAAGAAAATTTCAGAAAACGTAGATCATCATAGCACCTACCAACCCTGTAAGTTTCATCATTCTAGCTCTCATACTTTCGGAGATCTTAGGGGGGGGGGGGGGGGGGCACTAAAATGCACCCCCCTCCACTTTGTAAACTTTAAGAGTTGGACAATTAGCATGCAATGCCAGCACTTCACTTTTTGACTGCAGGCTTGTGTGTGCTAATCAAACAACTTTGTTGCTGTATAAATATAAAGCATCATGTTTTAGCCTATTCATATAATCATTTAAGTATAAGTATCACCTTTTGTTTGCGTTCGTTTGTTCGTTTGCTCTTTTTAACTTTTGTTTTATCCTAAATGTAGAAAAGCGAGACATGATGCATTTATAACCTTCGTTTTTGTGTGCTTCTTCGTGATTGTAATGAGTAATTTTACGTCCTTGCCAGGTCGCCAAGATAGTCATATTTTGTTCCAAGCTGATGGAGCGACTTTCGTACCGCGCAAATGGCTACGACAAGAGTGGATCCGACAAGGGGACGGCGAACACCACCGTGGAGAGAAGGATGCCAGATATCCGCCTGGTCGCTGACCTCCACCAGCTGTCAGTGTCCAACGCTCCTGTGCCGGTGTCAGCTTGTCTCGTGCGAGAGGCGGCAAACAGGCTGGCTGCAAGTAAGCTCGTTCCGCGCTCCGCTGTCCCGTCTGAGGTCGACATCCGGGCTGCTCTACCGCTCCGCCGCCACCGCTCGTGCACCAGTCAGCAGCTGTGGAAGCTGTTGGCGAGTCGCGACCACCAGCAGAACCACCACCTTAAAGCATTCGCCGATTTTGTGACGCGCCTTTGGCTTCTGAGTCCCCCGGAGAGTGTGGTCGAGTCGATGGCAAGTATCATCGGCGAAGTGTTTGGAGATCACCGCCAGCTCAATCATGGAAACGCCGCTCAGGAGCTGGTGGTGCGGTGGAACGGACCGTCCTTGTGTCGGGCTGACCGTCTCTTGAATAGTGTCCAGTGAAGTCTCTCAGGTCAGGACACTTTCAGGTGTGTCAGGAGGAGCATCTCTATCGGACAGTCGATGGAAGGGACAGTGATATCGCGCCACAAAAAGGCCCCCGACTCTAAAGCGTGTCTGTGGAGCTTCAAATAAGTATCGTAGGAACTGAATCCAGGGTGTGCGGGACGTCCCGTTGACTCGGGCATGAACTCTCGAAGTTGCTTTGTGTATGTGAGTTGTTAGCTACCCCCGTCTCTGTTTTGTCGAAGCATCCCAGTGCGAAACAAATGTGTGGTCGGGACTGAAGTAAGTGGTGTTGGTGGTAACCAACACCAGTTATGGTCCTTGGATGGATTTCATTTATCATTGCCGTTTTGTGACGTTTGTTGGTTTTTATCTTACTCTAGAATGTTTCATCTTTGAGCAATATGTTTGTTATTGTTCGTCTACCATCGGCTATTGGCGCTAATTGACTGGCAATGGTGCCGGATTATTGGTCAAATGGTTTGCAATTAAAGGAATATGAAACGAAACTGGATTGTCTTGACGATTTTGCGGCCATCGAAAATTGTGAACTTGAGCTGACCAAATTAAGAATGCGTGCTCTTTTGTATGTATATAATAACAAAAAGATTCCCAAAATCGCCACTACTCTTACGTGTGTTACAGGAGTGAGGTGTACGGCGTGGCGTGAAATACGAGTTCATGAGAAGCCCCTGGGTGGGGGCATTTATGTAAAAGCCGTGTGACAGAAATCATGTATCAATGCCAAGTATGTGACAGGTGAGGAGGTTTCTGCACCTCTGGAGTTCCATTTGACCTTGCTTAGGCTTGCCAGATCATCCGCTATGCCAATTGTCCTTCCATGCTCTGCTAAGCGTGTCAGCGAAAACACACCCTTCCTTGCAGTTTCCTTACTGCGGCTCGACTGTAGGAATTCTCTGATTTTTTCATCTTGGTCAACGAAGTCTAAACCCAAGTATGGTGGACAATACGACTTTGTTTGGTCTCCCATCTCGGCGGCATACGGTAAATTTCATACCACACTTGGGCCGGAATAATGGGGTTGGGGACAATTTTGTAAGGTACCAATTTTTTTGATAATTTTTCATAATGTAAATATTTTGTATTATAAAAAAACAAAATGAACTAAAAAATTATTAAAAACTAAAACAGTTCATCTCATGTCCTTGAAGTTGTGACGTCACGACCATAGTGAAAATCGAAAGTGCCGTTACAAATAACTATGGCCGTGACGTCGCAAACAAAATCAAGAAAGTTTAAGAAAAAATACGAAAAGTTAAGGGATAGTTTTAGGACAAAAGGCGGTCTAAGATGTATGTGAGAAGTAAAGTATATAGAACAATCGATACAAATATGCTGAATTTGTTATGCGGAAAAACCCGCTACCTGTCCCCAACCTCATTCTTTGAACCTCGGTCCGTGCTTGAATTTTCCGCCCTCGACCTTCGGTCTCGGGCGGAATACTCTGCGCGGACCTCAGTCGCAAATAATTATTGTCCCGGCCCCGTGTGGTATTATATTATACCGCTGATGAAAAAAAAACTCGGACACTTCAGTGTAGTTGCTAGGCAACCAGACTCGTTGATGTTTTGTCGGTCTTCTTTTCCGGCGGTATTTGACTTCGAAGATATTTGCTAAGAGTCGCGACATTTTCATGTACTGACAGATCTCTGTCGTGCCCCACACTGCAAACTTGACTTCTAGTTTTAATAGGAGCTGATATATTTTATAGCTTCCATATATGGTGTATCCCGTAAAATATGTATGGTGCTTCCAAAATACTATGGTGGTTCATATGCTGGGTTTGCAAGGCGCCTTTTTGCCCCAAATCGCCACCACCACAACAGGTTTGCGAATTTGAACCGTGAATGGCGACCTCTGCTCAGGGCTCCCATATCACGCTTCACGAATAAATCATACAGCGCCGCCAAGAACAGAATAACGATTGTGTTTTCTGACTAAACATCTATAGTCTGTTCCACGTATCTTCAACAGGCATTCAAAGATGGCTGAGCTAATAAACACAATATTTATTGAAGTTTCACCAATACAATTAAAGACTTCTGAGCAAGACATCGGAGAGTGCAAATGCTGCGTACTATTTGCGCACGATATTTTTTAAGCCAAAGTTCATTGGAACATCTTTGAATGACCGCTGGAGAAACGTGGAACAGACTATAGGCATTATTTTGGCGCTAACTTACAATTATCACTGTCATGCGCTGCTGTCAGTGGCGTACCGAGTATACAGTCATTCAGGTCATGACCTGGTCCTTTAGACCCGATTTAGATGAAAAGCTGGCGCCCCTCCGATCAGTGACGGCGCCACTCCGGCCAGTGAGAACGCTCCCCCGGCCAGTGAGGGCGCCACCTGCTATAGACGGCGCCTCTCCGGCCCCTGACAGCGCCCCTCTGGCCAGTGACGGTGCCCCTCCTGCTAATGGCGGCGCCCCTCCGGCCAGTGACGGCGCCCCTCCGACCAGTGACGGCGACCCTCCGGCCAGTGAGGGCACCCCTCCGGCCAGCGACGACGCCCCTCCGGCCAGCGACGGCGCCCCTCTGGCCAGTGACCACGCCCCTCCGGCGAGTGATGGCGCCCCTCCGGCCAGTGACCACGCCCCTCCGACCAGTGACGGCGCCCCATCCGGTCAGTGATGGGGCCCCTCCGGCCCGTGACGGTGCCACTCCGGCCAGTGACGGCGCCCCTCCAGCCCGTGACGGCACCCCTCCGACCAGTGACGGCGCCCTTCCGGCTAGTGACGGCACCCGCTCCAGCCAGTGACGGCACCCCTCCGGCCAGTGACAGCACCCCTCCGGCCCGTGACGGCGCCCCTCCGGCCCGTGACGGCGCCCCTCCGGCAAGTGAAGGCGCCCCTCCGGCCAGCAACGGCGCTCCTCCGGCCATTGGCCACGCCCCTCCGGCGAGTGACGGCGCCCCTCCGGCTAGTGACTGCCCCTCTCCGACCAGTGGCGGCGCCCCTTCCGGCCAGTGACAGCGCACCTCCGGCCAGTGACGGCGCCCCTCCGGCCAGTGACGGCTCCCCTCCGGCCAGTGAAGGCGCCCCTCCGGCCAGCAACGGTGCTCCTCCGGCCAGTGGCCACGCCCCTCCGGCGAGTGACGGCGCCCCTCTGGCTAGTGACTGCCCCTCTCCGGCCAGTGGCGGCGCCCCCTCCGGCCAGTGACGGCGCACCTTCAGCTAGTGACGGCGCCCCTCCGGCCAGTGACGGCGCCCCTCCGTCCGTCCCTAGGCGCCCTGTAAACTTTTCGCCAATATTGGTGGCGCCCCTATCGATCGGGTGGTGCCCCTCAAGAAATGACCTGGTCCTTTGTGAATTTATGCGCGCGTCACTGGCTGCTGCGCATTATTGTAATGACTCTTCCCATGTAACAAAGGTCATGGCGTGTGCAAAAGGCCAACTACTGACGCCATTAGTCCCAACAGGTAATGCTGTTTGTCCGTACGGCGTCCTTTGTACTGTCCCTGTCAACTGTGTCTTCCTGTGTCCTGTGTCCTCCTGTGTCCTCCTGTGTCCTCATGTGTCCTCATGTGTCTGCATGTGTCCTCCTGTGTCCTCCTGTGCCCTCCTGTGCCCTCATGTGTCCTCATGTGTCCTCATGTGTCCTCATGTGTCCTTATGTGTCATCCTGTGTCCTCCTGTGTCCTCATATGTCCTCATGTGTCCTCATGTGTCATCATGTGTCATCATGTGTCATCATGTGTCATCATGTGTCCTCATGTGTCCTCATGTGTCCTCATGTGTCCTCATGTGTCCTCATGTGTCCTCATGTGTCCTCCTGTGTCCTCCTGTGTCATCATGTGTCATCATGTGTCCTCATGTGTCCTCCTGTGTCCTCATTGGTCCTCCTGTGTCCTCATGTGTCCTCATGTGTCCTCATGTGTCCTCATGTGCCCTCATGTGTCCTCCTGTGTCCTTATGTGTCCTCCTGTGTCCTCCTGTGTCCTACTGTGTCCTCCTGTGTCATTTATTTATCGATTGATATACCCGAGTGGCTGAGGAACTCTCACGAGGCTGTTCTTAGCACATAGTATGCACATACAATATACCATACACATATGCATGCACGCCAGCACGTATGCACTATATGCAGGCAGGGTACGCAGGCATGCCCGTAGACGCCTGCAATCTGCATACATGCACGAACACATACGTACCTCACACGAACGCGTGTACGCAGGCAAGCAGACACGCACGCACTCACGCATGGCACATACGCACGCGCGCACGCACGTTCACACGCACACGCACACGCACACGCACACGCACATGCACACGCACACGCACACGCACACGCACACGCACACGCACACGCACACGCACACGCACACGCACACGCACACGCACACGCACACGCACACGCACACGCACACGCACACGCACACGCACACGCACACGCACACGCACACGCACACGCACACGCACACGCACACGCACACGCACACGCACACGCACACGCACACGCACACGCACACGCACACGCACACGCACACGCACACGCACACGCACACGCACACGCACACGCACACGCACACGCACACGCACACGCACACGCACACGCACGCACGCACGCACGCACGCACGCACGCACGCACGCACGCACGCACGCACGCACGCACGCACGCACGCACGCACGCACGCACGCACGCACGCACGCACGCACGCACGCACGCACGCACGCACGCACGCACGCACGCACGCACACACACACACACACACACACACACACACACACACACACACACACACACACACACACACACACACACACACACACACACACACACACACATACACACACACACACACACACACACACACACACACACACACACGCACGCACGCACGCACGCACGCACGCACGCACACACCATGCATTCGGGCAGTGAGAACGAATGCCGGTATCTGCGCGGAGTGCTATTTCTTTATGCACAGAGCGATCTGCCCTGTCCGACTGTAAGGCCCCTGCTCACTCATTTATGTCGTGGTTATCCACGGCATACTGCTCTAGCTACTCTTCCTGACCAGCGAACGTGAGCAGACAAACACGCAAACAAAAACGCAGGCAAATGTGTCAGGGTATTGATATTATAGCAGATATAAAATATTGAGGAATCGTTACACTTCGGGCATGGAAATTTGCATTGCAATTATAAGAGCCAGAACCAATCTTGCACATACATTTTGGTTGCTTAGAGTCGAGGTATTAATCCGCGAGTCACTGGGGGGGGGGGGGGATTTTTTTTAGCTCCCCCCCTTAGGAATATTATAAATATCCCAACAACTAATGAAGATATCGACTTCAAACTGTCAGTACCTCTCCGGGCATCTTTGTTACACATTGTGTGCTAGTATGAAGCAATTTTGTCGGAAATTTGACGAGATATAGTGAATTTAGTGACGTCACTAAACACGATTTTGACACAAAAATCAGCAAAGCTTTGCCACGCCGTACAAATGCCACATTTGAAGCAAAATGCAATCTAAAAACTCTAAAAGGTAGAAAATTGCAAGGGCTTGCACCAGTTGTTTCGACATTTAAAAAAAATTGAGTTTTGACCCCAAACATTTTTGTTAAAGTTTTTTTTTGTTAAAAATGCCCACAAAATCAAAATTTGCAAAGATATTAAAAAAGTCGAAATATATATCAGATAACAACATATGGGCAACTGACATACCAAATTTCAAAACGATATCTTTTTTTATTGACATGGCATATAAAGTATGGGTAAATCATGACGTCATATTTTGAAATTGCGTTTTGTGGCCTTTGTTGACCAGATACAGACAAATAAATGCCAGCAATGTATTTTTTAAAGATAAAACTGATATAGAAACATGCTTTTTCATTTACATTTATCAATTTCAAATTTTTACCTTCAGTGACCTGAACTTGACCTGAACTTTACACTGACTACACGTAAATGAAGTCAGGTGGTAAAATGACTATCACTATCGAATTATATGCGTAAAAGCATCCATAAAACATGTGCTGCATGACTTTCGTAGATATTTTGTGGGTAGTGACCTTTTGTGACCTGACCTTGACCTTGATCTTTTCCAGTAATCTCACTTTAGCTCATGTGGGATATGTATCATACCTTTCACAGCACTTTGGGTGATCATAGGCGCAATCGAAGACCATGGATGGCAAGTATTGTCCATAAACTCAAATACCTCGATGTTGACGTTTGACTTGACCGTGACCTGACATGTGACCTTAATTTGAAATTTGTAAGTATGTGTTGGGTTTATCTAATTGATCGTTTTCGAATGCCGCCTTGCGCGTCCCGCTGCTATCATTGGTTCTGAAGATACCAGGGGAGCCCCCTCCCAGTGAGTCGTGTTACAGAATATACCCCAGTGACTGCCGGGTTAATGCAAACGCAAGTCATAAAATAACTTTAGTTTTCTGAATATCTTGCAAAGACTATACACGGAGTTTTTGTCCTTATTTAGCGACGCCTCGTTAATATAAGCGACTAAGAGCATTGAGCTGCACGTTAAATATTTAAACTGGAATTAAATGTGATGTGTTGTTTTTTAAATGTATGCATAAGTTTGTTGTCAAAACTTCAACAAATACCGTTTTTTGAAAATTGAATATGAAATTTGCTGGAACCAAACAAATCAAATAAAATTAAAAAAATTAAAAGAAGATAACATAAAACATCTGCATCGGCTGGAGCGCCGTGAGCCTGCCTCACTCTACCTGACCCTCTGCTGCGCTCACGACCCGCCGCCGCAGCCTCTCCTACATGCACTATTTATAACATTCAGCCGGTTATTAATCTTAGTTGACGTGCCGTGGTGGTAATTTTGGTCCCGTCGGAGCTCGCGTTTCGAAGAGAACATTGCCAACGGGTACACTGCTCGACGCTCGTCAGGGCACGACCGCTCTGGAAGACACCGGCGCACGAGAACGTTCTGTACGGTCTGCCGCCCTCCACTTCTGATGAATATTTAGCCAAATATAGACCTTCGAGGATGCCTTTCATAATGCGTTTGTGCGAGACTCGGATTAACCCTATTCCCTGCGGGGGGCAGATTCTGCCCCCCCGGTGGTTTTCACTTGCCGTGTCTAAACCGTTATGCCTAGCATCCTGAAACTTTGTGACTTTTTCTAAAATTGAATAACGCGTGTTGTGTCATTAAAAAAAAAAATCGGTCCAGCAGAAGGGGTTCCAGGCACCTGTTTTGGGGAGGGTGTTACGAATACGGTTTTGCGGCGCATACTTCCATCGTGGTTTGCAGTGCAATAAATGCGTCAGAAACTATGTCAATGCAATATGCATCATAGATACTGGGATTGTACATATTTTTGGGGAAGAGGCGCACTCAGGAAAGAAAGAAATGGGAGGTGATAACCACCCTCAAATTAGGTCCAACTTCAAATTAGTAAGATGATAAAAGCGTTACGCGCATGGTGCCCCCACGTTTTTCCTGGATCCGCCTATGCGCAATATATCAAATTTAACAAATTACAGCATATAATGCCCACATGTGAGGTTCATGTCGTCCCAAACAATCACGAACAGCACATATTCTGTATCAAAAAATCCCCCCA
>JAXIVJ010000473.1:132500-230346 GCA_036785665.1 Chirona hameri
CACTGTGACACTGGACATTATGTCCTGCAGAGGGCCACTGGACACTGTGACACTGTGGACACTGTGACACTGGACACTGTGTCCTGCAGAGGGCCACTGGACACTGTGACACTGTGGACACTGTGACACTGGACACTGTGTCCTGCAGAGGGCCACTGGACACTGTGACACTGTGGACACTGTGACACTGGATACTGTGTCCTGCAGAGGGCCACTGGACACTGTGACACTGTGGACACTGTGACACTGGACACTGTGTCCTGCAGAGGGCCACTGGACACTGTGACACTGTGGACACTGTGACACTGGACACTGTGACACTGTGGACACTGTGACACTGGACACTGTGTCCTGCAGAGGGCCACTGGACACTGTGACACTGTGGACACTGTGACACTGGACACTGTGTCCTGCAGAGGGCCACTGGACACTGTGAGCCTTATGGAGATGCATTATGGTCTATAGATGGCCCATTCTTGCCTGTAGATGCCGAGCGGCTCCGATGGATGGCGGCAGGCGGCAACTAGAAACATTGTCTCCAATCGATGTGTCGCACCTGCCATTGTTTTTCCCTGCAATCCACGGGAAAATGGCGGTAGTGTTTTTTTTTGTCCAACCCCGCTGAACATAAGTGGTCGCTCTGTGCGATGTCCGGTCCAAAGTTAATTTTTCCGATCGTCCGCTAGAGGCGCTAGCATCGGCCGGTGGTCGCGAACATCAAAGTGCCGCCGCGGAGTTTCCAATCCGTTTACAATAACAGTAATCCGTGTGTCGATTGTCAAGACTCTGATCACTAATATGGTGTCGATGTGTCGATATTCTGATCACTAATATAGTGTCGATGTGTCGATATTCTGATCACTAATATAGTGTCGATGTGTCGATATTCTGATCGCTAATATAGTGTTAATGTGCCGATATTCTGATCACTAATATAGTGTCGATGTGTCGATATTCTGATCGCTAATATAGTGTCGATGTGTCGATATTCTGATCACTAATATAGTGTCAATGTGTCGATATTCTGATCACTAATATATACAGATACAGACTTTATTAAGGTCGTCCACATGTGCCTGTGGCTATTATAACCTCTCGTCATGAGTTAAAAATACAGGAAACATGGTCAGAAAAAGCATACAATAAAATCACACAAGTAAAAACAAGAATACAAAACACTGACACACGCCAACACATACACACACACACCCATACAATCACTAAAACCCGTCGGCATGACGGTGAGAATCGCTGCGTCGGTCAGTCCGGTGCCCGCGGAGCGGCAGCGAGATGTCGCCGCACCTGGCGACGAAACAGGGGCACGGGTAGTCCTAATAGGTCGCGTGACAGGGCGTTATACAGCGCTGGTCCCCGGCAGGCAAAACGCCGCCGTCCCATCTCCGTGCGTGACCGGGGAACAAACAACATGTGGTCCTGTCGCGTGGCCCGCTCGGTAGCGCGGGCCTCTGCTACGGTGGACAGACTCGCAGCCAGCTGTTCAGGCTCGCCGCAGCAACGCACCTTGTGCGTGAGGCACAGTGTGTGGTAAGTGGCAATGCCCTCCGCGCCGAGCCACCCCAGCCTCCCCAGCAGATCTGACACATGATCGTACTTCCGTCGGCCAAAAAGTACTCTAGCAGCATAGTTTATGACTTTTTGAGGCCGACAGAAGTTCCCCTTCTTGCCGTTACCGTATACCGAGATACAGTACCGGATCTGCGAGAAAACCAGGGGATTGATCAGCGCGGAGAGCACGGCCGTTGGCAGGTGCCCCCTCAGATGCGATGGACCAGTAAAAACTCCGAAGCAGCGCTGTGTTACGGTAGAGACATGGCGGTCCCAGCATAACGAGCGGTCAAAAGTGAGACCTAGGTTTTTGGCTTCTGAAATGGGGATTAAATCCTGATCGCGGAATTTTACTTTGATGTCATGTACAGTGCGCATATTTTGGGAGCTGCCCAGAAGCATCAGTTGGGTCTTGGCGGCATTTACTTTCAGTCCATTTGCTTGAAACCAGTTATCAAGAGAGGCTAAGGCACCCTCCATGCGAGTGACGACTTTGTGAATATCAGATTTTTTGCCGCTGACCAAAATTTGGGTGTCGTCAGCATATTAGACAACCACTGCGTCCTCGGCAAACAGACTGAGATCGTTTGCGAAGACGCAGTAGAAAAGAGGGCCTAGAGATGAGCCTTGAAACACACCGATGCTGTTAGGCAGCGGGAGGGAAGTTTTGACTCCACCCAGACCGTCAGTGAGGCTGACACTCTCGGTGTGGTTGCGCAAATAGGCAGAGAACCAAGACGTGTCAATTCCGTGAAGTGATAATTTTGACAGGAGTTTTGAATGATCTATCACATCGAAACATTTGCTCAAATCCAGCAGGCAGAGCAGGGAAACTTCTCCGTGGTCAAAGGAGGCAGATAGGATTTGGTCGGAAATCGAGGTCAGCGCAGTTTCAGTCGAGTGGCGAGGCCGGAAACCGTGCTGACTGGAAGAGAGGAGGTGGTTATCTGAAAGGTATTTGTAAAGCTGCTGGTGTACAGCGCGCTCTACGATTTTGGCTATGACTGGAACAATGGATATAGAACGGAAGTTGGATGGGTCAGAAAGATTGCCGGATTTGTGAATAGGATGGACTAGGGAATGTTCCCAGGATTCAAGAACGTCGGACTGGGTTATGCTGGAGTTGACCAAATGCAGGAGCACCCACCCAACCGAGTCAAAGCAGGCACGAATCATTCGTATGCTGATGCCGTCGTCACCGCAGGCCGACGAGTCACTCATCCCGAACACAACGGCCCGCAGCTCCGCCAGTGACAACGGCATCAGCACAAGAGAACAGGCACCGACACGCGGCAGACGACAGGCTATGTCCGGCGTAGGCCCTAAGCGCTTCACCTCCTCAGCCACACGCGGACCCACGCCGCCACTACAACGATTTAGGTCGCCCGGTGTGACGTCTGGCAGCTTACGGGCGGCTCGTTTGCTGCCGACGACAGGTCTAATCAGTCGCCACATCGACTCCCGTCTACCCTCACGGATGCGCCGCTCCACATCCTGGCGAGTATCATGCCTAATCGCAGAACGCACGGCTCGGTTTGCATCACGGTACTGGGTTGACCCGTGATCAAACGCTGCTAGTGCCCCACGGCGGCGAGACATCAATACTTTAGTTGAGTCAGACACCACGGGGGCGCTCGGGTTCCTGATTTTAACAGTCCTGAGAGGGGCATGGGAGTCGATTATCGGCAGAAATATGGCGACAAAGTGGTTCCACTCAAGCGTGACGGTGCCTGAACTAAACACCGCACTCCAGTCGGCTAGCGCCAGATCAAGGTTCATGGAGTACGTGTCCACACGGCCAAGACAACGAGAACGAAAGCTAGTACTTCTTGGCTTGAAGCGTGTCATGGTGACGAAGACACGAATGAACTTATGTGGGTTAAAATGACAAAACTTTGTGCGACAGACTTTAACGATGTTACGACAGTTTGTGATAACAATATCAAGCATGGAACCAGTCGAGTAGGTAGGAGACGAGACACACTGAGAATAAATAATTATCGGACATAAAATTACAAAGCGTACGCTTGGCCGGGTCAGAGTCAGGTTTGAGCAGGCAACAGTTAAGATCACCACATATAAAAATCTTCGACCCCGGGTATGTTGCCAAAATATAATGGAGCTGGGTTTCTAGATCAGAAAAATCGGCAGTCAGGTCAGCCACGCCACGTCTCAGTGGTCGGTACACGGTACAAATAATAAACTGTCGTCGGTTGTCGGGTTTAAGTAAGGTCCACAGGGTCTCCAACTTGCTGTTGGGCTGAGCGGCAGCCGCGGCGACACGGATTGGAGAGGCAGTGATGTCGTCCCGGGCCGCTAGCGCCACCCCTCCGTATCCTTGGTTGTCGGGGCGGTCGGCCCGGTACAGCTGGTACCCGGACAGCGTCGTACCCTCTGTTGTCGGGGCGGTCGGCCCGGTACAGCTGGTACCCGGGCAGCGTCAGCAGGCGACTCGGAGTGGACGGCTTCAACCACGTCTCGCTGAGGCTGGTCAGGTCGAAGTCGCCGCGGTGAAGCTGGTCGGCAAGCTCAAGGAGCTTGGGCTTAAGGCTCTGCACATTGAGCACACCAATGATCAGACCCGCCCAGATGTGGGCCGCCGGTGCTCCTCCCGGTGCCGGGCGCCCTTGCTCCCCCGTTTCCTGGCGCTGGGGGCGCGCCTGCCTCGCCTGGTCCGGCGCCGGCGGCCGCAGTCGGCTGATTGGCCGCCCGGCAGCGCTGACCCAGCGCCGGCGGGTACTGGCTGGGCCCGGCTGGGCGGGTACTGGCCGGGCCAGGATTCGCTCGCGCGCCGCACTCGGGGTCGGGTCGCGGCGCCAGCGCTCCGCGCCCCACCCTACACCTCTCTGCCTTTCCGCTGGACCTGAGTGTGTGTGATGCGTGAGAAGTGTGCGAGTAAGCGTGATAAGTGTGCGAGTAAGCGTGAAGCAGGATCGCGTTTGTGTGCAAGCGAGCAAGTGTGTTAGTGTGAGACAGAGAGCGTGCGAGTCAAGGTGCTGGCGGAGTCGGCGGCGACGACGGGTGGTTGGACGAGACCGGCCCGGTGCCGTGCCAGTTGATGTGTGGCGCAGCTGCCCAGCGAGGGGAAATGATGTGGACACTGCCGAGACACCGTGATCTCCTGCGACTGTTAGTGTTGCTGGCCGTCGTTCGTGCTTTGGTGCCGATTGCTGTCCCTGCTACCCGACCACCACCCCGACATGGCCGGCGCATGCCCGCCCCTGGTCGAGATGACCTTGAACCGGTCAGCCTTGACCCGCCCTTTTATGTCCGATATGTCCTATATGTCCGATATGTCCGATATGTCCGATAATTATTTATCTCAGTGTGTCTCGTCTCCTACCTACTCGATATACTCTATATGTCGATATACTCCTACCTACTCGATAGTGTCGATGTGTCGATATTCTGATCACTAATATAGTGTCGATGTGTCGATATTCTGATCACTAATATAGTGTCGATGTGTCGATATTCTGAGCGCTAATATAGTGTCGATGTGTCGATATTCTGATCACTAATATAGTGTCGATGTGTCGATATTCTGATCACTAATATAGTGTCGATGCGTCGATATTCTGATCGCTAATATGGTGTCGATGTGTCGATATTCTGATCGCTAATATAGTGTCGATGTGTCGATATTCTGATCAATAATATAGTGTCGATATGTCGATATTCTGATCACTAATATAGTGTCGATGTGTCGATATTCTGATCACTAATATAGTGTCGATGTGTCGATATTCTGATCGCTAATATAGTGTTGATGTGTCGATATTCTGATCACTAATATAGAGTCGATGTGATATTCTGATCACTAATATAGAGTCGATGTGTCGATATTCTGATCGCTAATATAGTGTCGATGTGTCGATATTCTGATCACTAATATAGTGTCGATGTGTCGATATTCTGATCGCTAATATAGAGTCGATGTGTCGATATTCTGATCACTAATATAGTGTCGATGAGTCGATATTCTGATCACTAATATAGTGTCGATGTGTCGATATTATGATCGCTAATATAGTGTCGATGTGTCGATATTCTGATCACCAATATAGTGTCGATGTGTCGATATTCTGATCACTAATATAGTGTCGATGTGTCGATATTCTGATCGCTAATATTGCATATGATAACTAATAATGCCCAGTATTTGCAAAGGTCATTCTTTTTATTTGGTGTCTTTCATCTGAAAATTGTTAACATGCTCTAGAGGGGCCGCTTCAGCCCATCCTTTTTGTTTATCCTTCCAAAATCGCTCCATAAAGTCAGTAGAAATTCGATATCAAAAGGATCTACTCGCCAAGAGATGACATCACGGCGGACGTCGTCGAGAACGAATCAGACAAACATCTTTTGAATTATGAGCCGCGGCAAAATCGACCGATCACTGACTCTGACAAGTGACAGCTCGTTCAGAGCAGTGGCGGCGGATTTGATTTTGACATGGGGGGGGGGGGCAAAACTTCGATCAATTCAATTCAGGCACGTAGCCAGGATTTTGCTCAGGGAGAGGCCACAATACCTTTTCACCTGCCCAGGGAGGGAGGGGTTGCTGTCAGATATTTCAAACCAGTGTTCGTAACGTGCCCACCAACCCCCAGCCCGGCTCGGCCCAGGCCCATGAACACCAAGCCCAGGCCCAGACCAGGTCCGGTCAAATTCATAATATTGAGGCCCAGGCCCGGTCCGGCCAGTTCAGATTAAGCATATAATTATTTTCACAGAATTGGCAATCATTATCCTAGCATATTTACTTGTATACTATAAATGTGAAAAAGTGAACCAACTATGCTATAAAAAAACAGCCACAGCAACAGTGTGTTGCTGTGTAAGTGAACTGCTGGTTAAAATAGTTTTGAGCTCTGACCTGAGCTTGAACGACGCGCGCATTACTTCAAAATTGTCAGGCCCATGCCCGTCCAGAGCTCAGTGATTTCCTTAAAGTTGAGGCCCGGTCCAGGCCCAGCCCAGGCCCAGCCCATTTCAGTTCACAGTATTTGATTAACAGAAAATACAATCAAAATGAAATTACAGTAGCGGATTGGCGCAAAAGCAATGGCTTAAATTAAAGCGCCTCTCCTAAGGAGTATAACTAAAATAATAGACTGACACAAGTCCACATAAACAACCTAACAGAAATGACATACACTAGAAATTAGAGAATAACTAAAGCAGGGGATCAGCCAGCGCCAACCCCGCCAACGACCCTCCGAGCAACCGTTTGGTACACTTAATGTGTCCCAGGCACCGGGCAGCCGAGGTCAGGTCAACAAGCCGAATGGGTAATGTGTGAATGTTGGGGTGTGGAGATGAATCGACGGGTGCGTAGAATGAATGTTTGTAAGTGGTGGGCAATGAACGCTCCTTGGTTTTTGTTGAGATTTTTGCCGAAAAGGAGGTTTTCTTTGAGCAGAGAGGTTATCGAAGTTGGGTATGATAAATTTTATCGCAGTGAATAATTGTGATCGATTAGTGTCATGTAGGGGGCACCAGAGTATGTAGTGTATTGTATCTTCGTGACTGTGGCCGCAGATGCATGATGGACTTGGTGTGCTGTTGTGTTGGATTCGGAAGAAGTGTGCATTCAGTGTCGTTAATCCGACGCGAAGTCTTGTGTGGTGTGTATTTCCTGTTTTTGTGCCGTGTAAGTGTAAAGGTGGTAGTTCTGGTGCCCCAAATCGCTGCCAGACCTGACGAGCAAAGTCAGAGCGGGATTTGGTGTTGCGCAAAGCTGCGGGGAGAAGATTCCACTGTCTGATAGTGGAAGGGATATACGAACGGTGGAATTATTTTCCTTCGTATTTTCGTATTTTCCTTCACATTGTCGCGAACCGTACTGATGGTTCATTCGGCACTTCGTCTCCCCCCGCCCCACACTAAAAAATCCGTGGCGACGCCCCTGCATATATGATTTCTCCAATGGATTCCACGATACTACAGGGTAGTGTGAAAACGGATCACATACTTTCAGCTTCTTAGACAAGTGGATATTCGCAGAAATCACGAAAAGAGTCGCGGGAAAATACGTACGATTGTTTGCACAGCGGACGCGAAGAAATTCCCCGGAGTCCTGTCCAGTTTTAGTTCAGGCCGTCCGCCGCCAGGGTGCCAAATGGTCTCCAAAATTGTCGAGAATCCCTGCATCTGTCGAGCATCCCTGCCTACATCGTCTGCATCTGGAAGGCTGAAAGCCCTACATCAGCCACCCCAGTCTCCCTGGCACGGCCGCCGTGCGACAGCCGTCTTTCCGTTCGGATGTTATTCTTCCATATCCCGAAGCTTATTACTTCCGACCGGATGCATATGTCATCGCTTTCGGCGGAAATTACGTCATCAAATTACGGAAATACATCACCACGTGCGGCGGAAGTAATGCGTTTGTGCACTTCTGGGAAGGTAGGCTGACTGTAGTGGTGCTGTTTTGTTATCGCTTCCTTACAACGATGTGTCTTTATGCTGGCAAATGTGATACATAATACGAGTGTATGACAATGTACGCTATTAAGCAGATTTTGTTGTACAAGACCGGGGTATATTTGAGTGACGTGCATCAAATGTCAAATGCTTTCGCCAGACCCATGTAAACAGGGATGTAGGAAAGTCACGAAAAGTGGGCGGCCAGTGCAACTTTGATCCGTTCTTGAGGGGGGCCGGGTGGCTCAGTTGGTAGAGCGTTGGACTCGGAATCCAAGTTCCAAGTTCCGGGAATCCAAGTTCCGGGTTCGAGTCTGGCTACTGGCGCAGGTCATTCGGTTGGCAATCCCCGCTTTCGGTTGGCATCCCCGCTTGGGAGGGGATGGTTCCCTCCCCACCCAGGCGGCATATAGCTATAGGCTGGACTACTGTGTGGACCGGAACCCCTCCCCTCCCCCCAAAAACAAAACTTATGGAGGGGGCCGGGTGGCTCAGTTGGTAGAGCGTCGGACTCGGAATCCAAGGGTTCCGGGTTCGAGTCTGGCTACTGACGCAAGTCATTCGGTTCCCCGCCCCGGAAGGGGGTGGTTCTCCCCCACCCCCACCCGCGACGGCATATAGCTATAGGCTGGACTACGGGGTGGGCGAGTACCACTCCCCACTCCCCCCCCAAAAAAAACTTCTTGAGGGGGGCCGGGTGGCTCAGTTGGTAGAGCGTTTGACTCGGAATCCAAGGGTTCTGGGTTCGAGCCTGGCTAGGCGCAGGTCATTCGATTCCCCGCTTGGGAGGGGGGTGGTTCCCTCCCCACCCAGGCGGCATATATCCATAGGCTGGACTACTGTGTGGACGGGAACCCCTCCCTTCCCCCAGCCCCCCCCCCCAACAAAAAAAATTCTTGAGAGAAACCCAGCCCCCTAAGGCTTATTTTAGAAGGTGTATTTGCAGATTTGAGCTCTTCTTGTCCTGGTGAACCTTTTGCCCTCATTTTTTCCCATCAAGCAAAATCAATAATACAAATCAGCAAAAAATGGCCGAGAATGGGGTTGGGGACAATTTTGTAAGGTACCATTTTTTAGTTCATAAAAACAAGGATAATTTCTCATAATGTAAATATTTTTATTATTGTCTAAATTGTTTTGAAGCAAATGTATTATAAAAAATGCGAAATGAACTAAAAAATTATTAAAAACTAAAACAATTTAGCTCATGTCCTTGTAGTTGTGACGTCACGACCAAAGTGAAAATCAAAAGTGCCGACACAAATCACGAGTGTCGTGACGTCACAAACAAAATCAAGAATGTTTTTTAATATGAGAAGTTAAGAGAAAGTTTTAGGACAGAAGGCGGTCTAAGATGTGTGTGAGAAGTATATCGAAAAATCGGAAAAATACACTGAATTTGTTATGCGTAAAAACCCACTACCTGTCCCCAACCCCATTGAGGGCCCATGCCTCCGCTCCGGCCCCCTTATTTCTACGTTTATGCATGTAACTGCTGTACCGTATTATTTTCTTCTTGCGCATGAAATCGTTAGTGAACTTGGGATTGCATACAAATAATACAATTTGAAAATAGGGCTATGATCCAAAATGTATTGGACAGGGTCCAACTTTTACATTGAGTGACCATTGCCTTTCGCGTGTTACATGGAAACATTGCTGAATACAACCACAAGGCTAACATCTTCGCATACCTGTTTGGCGTATGTCAACGACTGATAAATTATCTCATTTTATCGCAGAACTCATGTCTAGTAGTGCCGCTCAATTAACTATAGCTCACAAAAACATGTCGGTGAACTTATTTAATTTCACATTTCTTGATGTTGGCAAAGCTTGCTGAAATTGTTCAGAAGGTAAGCTATGAGTTTCACGTTGTTACTTTTATTGGAACTATCTTGTTTTGAAGCAAATGTCACATTATCTTATTATCGTTAATGAACATAATTGCTCTCTAATACTCCTGCATATGCCGCCGAGTACTGGATATAACCACTGCTTACGGTACCAGTGACTGGTGTTCGATTGCCTGGCGGTCAGCGGGTCCCCTCATGTGTAACATGTGGTCTCGCCGCCGAGTACTGGATATAACCACTGCTTACGGTACCAGTGACTGGTGTTCGATTCCCTGGTGGCCGGCGGGTCCCCTCATGTGTAAGATGTGGTGTCGCCGCCGAGTACTGGATAGAACCACTGCTTACTGTACCACTGATTGGTGTTCGATTGCCTGGCGGTCGGCGGGTCTCCTCATGCGTAAGATGTGGTATCGCCGCCGAGTACTGGATATAACCACTGCTTACGGTACCAGTGATTGGTGTTCGATTGCCTGGCGGCCGGCGGGTCCCCTCATGTGTAAGATGCGGCAAGTGATTGGTGTTCGATTCCCTGGCGGCCGGCGGGTCCCCTCATGTGTAAGATGTGGTATCGCCGCCACTGTACACTTGGAATAGGGTGAGCGTTCCCAATGGCATATCACCACTGTTGAGCCGCCGTCGAACCCAATAACCACAACAAATTATAGTTGCTAAACTTTTTCACGTATTATATCTTGTCGCGTGCAGTGCCGTTCCAGGATAACCACAACAAGAAGTGCTTCTTTCACGTATTAACTGCTGTCTCGTGCTGTGTTGTTCGAGCAGATCCTCGCTTTTAAGGATACGTTCGAAGCGCACATAATTTCCCCGGTCTCGTGTTGTACTGTTAGAAGAAACTACCACTATGAAGGACGTGTTTGTCTCATTATTTGACCTCATCTCGTGCTGTAATGTTCGTAAATAACCTCACAATGGAAGACACGTTCGTCTCATAGGTATGTACAATGTACATGTTATCTTTCCTCGTGCCGCAGACTGTTCGAGGAGAACCCCACCATGAAGGATGTGTTCGAGGCGTTCAGAGAGATCGAGACCGAGGACGTGAAGGCCTCTCAGGAGCTCAAACTGCACGCCGCCAGGTAAGAGAATCGCCCCCGACACATCCCAAGAACGTTTTTCGTGTCAGGTACTTCGGCACCGTAGTATTTATAAGAAAGCTAAGAATGAACCGCATTAATGTCGTAAGTTAGTAATGATCTTAACGGTTACTAATAAACAAGAGCACTGAATTGAAAATTTACTAATTTAAATCATGTCATTGCAACTTCAAAAGTCATGTAAGCTAACCAGTATGCTTTGTTTATACACCTATTTTCCACACGTCACAATTTACACACACAGCACACAACAGAAGCACCGTGAATTATTTGGCCACGTGCCCATCCTTCCTCTGCTCCCTTGCTCCCTGCGCTCCACTGGTGAGCGACCTTGACCTGCGTTATCGACGCGTTGTCTTGGCAAACACGGCGCTGTTTTGATCGGGGGTGGGGGGGGGGGGGGGGGGGGTGGGGTGGGGTGGGGGGATGCCAACTCATCTCGTCCAACAGTGTGCCGCAGGAGGGTTAGGCAGGATCCCGGGCTGTTGGTCGCCCGTCTGTCCGCCGCCCGGGGCCGTGTGCCAGAAGCCACAGGGGGGGGGGGGGGGGGGAGGGGGGTCAGGACAGAGGAGGACAGAGGCCGCAGCGGGGACGGGGGATATAATGGGATACAGCGTGGGGGTGGTGACCTTATGCTAGCCTCTCCCAAATAAAGGGAAGGGGGCACAGAAGGGACGAATGAGAATGAGAAGCAATGTATGACAAGTATGTGAAGCAAGCAAGAATGCGAAGCATTAGAATGGCAAGGGCTCAAATAATGGGACAATGACAATACAAGGACTTGGACCCATATTTGTTTATTCGTCAATTCATTCAAAACATGCAGCTTCTTCGCACATAAAGCCGCTCAGAGAGATCAGAGAGCGGAGAGAGGTCATTGGCGACGCGACGAGAGACGGATTCGGAAAGTGAGTCATATCGATATGAAGATACGAAGACTAGCGATACGAAAACTAACCGTACGTCTTACAACGATATGTGTTCGTGTTTAAATAAATAACTACATACATAAACGAATGCCAGAAAACGTAGAGACATCGCAGATTCAAACGCTCGAAAAGGAAAGTAAAAACAAATTACTTTGATGCAACAATTAGTGCAATGCTTTTATGTAAAATAGTTTCCATTATCTTCCATATATAGGCAAATAACTAATCATTAAACAGCGTGTACAATGCTTTAATGTAAAATAGTTTCCATTATCTTCCATATATAGGCAAATCATGAATAATGAAACAGCGTGTACATTGCTTTGATATCGATGTTTCCATTAATTGTTACATGTAACTGTCCATCGCTGGGTTGTTATAAATTACCGGAGGAGCTCAATGACAGTTCAGATGAAGAAACAGCCTTCACTGAATAAATCACCACAATGCATCGCAAACATATATATAGATACCGTTTAAACAAACTTTTGTAATAACTCATCAAAACTTGGAACAAAACCAAACAAAACCTATCAATTTAATACCAGCTCAGACAATCATGTCCTGGAGTGTTGTTGCATACCGTCGATGTCCCCATATTTAACCCCGTGTTAACCCTATTTGTAACAGGCTCCTGGCTACCCCTATTTGTAACAGGGGGGGGGGGGGGGATTCCGCCCCCCGGAGATCTCGAGATCCACCCGTCCGATTTTCAAAAATGAAACGGCGTTTGGTTCCCCTCAATACTATCTACATTTATAAATAATAAACAAATCTAATTTTTTGATAGGGGGGCAACAGGGGGGCAAAAACCACACATTTTAGTGGTATTTTTGATCCAACAAAGCTTTCATGTTTATCGACCGATTTTAACGCAATTAATACGAATCGATAAAGATTGAATTGGAAATTGATATATGACAGTGGCGTTTGAAAATTCAAAAATCATAGGCGTGTGCAGGTCACTCAATATGGGGGTGAAGTAAATGCGTAATAAAACCATTTTTTGATGTTTTTTTAAAGAAATTAAATGGTATGTGATTGTGACATTAGGCAAAACAGTTAAAAATCTTGTTTTTTGCCATAGGCGGTACCAGGTTAGTGAAAAAGGGGGGTAAAATTGGAAAAAAATATTAACCGCAGACAAGTTGCTACCCAGCACTATAAATATGTTACTGATCGTAGATAGTTCCTTTTTGCATGTTGTACTTCATACTAGGCGTATCCAGGATCCAAACTGGGGCGGCTTAATACCTTTTGATAAGTATATTATCTGCTATTATGATACTAACTAGTCAACAGTGACTATTTCACTTACAACTTCAATTAACATTGCTTACCCCCTTTTACCCTACCTGAACTCGCCTATTATCTTATAATCGTTCGTAGAGTAGCCTGTGGTGCGTGTTTCATCCGAAAACTACAGTATGTTATGTCATTGTACGCCCATGCCTCTTAGTTTCCTTGCAATAATATGACCCCCTTTCTTCCATTCCTGAGCGCGCCTCTGCAAAAAATGACTTTATTCCCTTTCCTGGCCTCATATGTGCATATATAATTATAAGCTAACCGTCTATTGCGCCGTTATCGCTGGCATATCGTCATCACCAAGCCAGTCACCCCCTTTTTCATGTGCCTGAACACGCCCCTGAAACTCTATATGTAATACATTATGCAAATAATGGAGGCAGAAGCTACCTTTTATATCTTGATAGCTATAAATGCCCCTTACATTGCTCTATTTGCTTCCCGCCAAGCATTGAATACTTCCTGGAAACCCCCCCCCCCCCTTTTCAAGCTCTGAAACCGCCTCTGCCATGAAATTTTCATGATATTTCATTAACATCAACTAATTTGCACTTGTTGCAATCACCGTGAACCGATGTAACTCCTTCATACTTGAGGCAGTTACGAAGAAACTGTGAAGATCGCATTTCCGTATTATCGCCAAATATCGCCTCCGAACCCACCCAAAACTGTACCCTGGAACCGCCTCTGTTCAGGTTAAGAACTCACAATTTTGACTCCAAATGCGGTATTCAATTCTATGAACAGTCCCAAAATTCCATGGGCCTGCTCCCAGTCTGGAGATATCTGCGAAAAACATTAGGGGGGGGGGGGTGGAATCCGCCCCCCCTGTTACAAATAGGGTTAAGGCTGCAACACAGTCTTCGCGCTGCTGCGCGAAGTGGATGCAGGTGTCTATTCAAATACATTGAATGAGGTTGCAACAACTGCACGATGCGGGAAGATAAAATCAACTGATTAAATTTACCCATGTATGAATAGGCACCCGCATCCACTTCGCGCAGCTGCGAGAAGACTATGTTTCAGCCTTTAACCAAGCTGCTCGTATCAGGGACAGCGACACGTGCGATATCGGTCATAACTCATAGGTCAGTGGGAACGAGTTAATTCAGAGCGACGTTGGACATATGACGCTGCCGTGTTTAGGCTGATGTAACAACTGCCGCTGCCGTGTTTAGGCTGATGTAACAACTGCCGCTGCCGTGTTTAGGCTGATGTAGCAACTGCCGCTGCCGTGTTTAGGCTGATGTAACAACTGCCGCTGCCGTGTTTAGGCTGATGTAACAACTGCCGCTGCCGTGTTTAGGCTGATGTAGCAACTGCCGCTGCCGTGTTTAGGCTGATGTAACAACTGCCGCTGCCGTGTTTAGGCTGATGTAACAACTGCCGCTGCCGTGTTTAGGCTGATGTAACAACTGCCGCTGCCGTGTTTAGGCTGATGTAACAACTGCCGCTGCCGTGTTTAGGCTGATGTAGCAACTGCCGCTGCCGTGTTTAGGCTGATGTAACAACTGCCGCTGCCGTGTTTAGGCTGATGTAACAACTGCCGCTGCCGTGTTTAGGCTGATGTAACAACTGCCGCTGCCGTGTTTAGGCTGATGTAACAACTGCCGCTGCCGTGTTTAGGCTGATGTAACAACTGCCGCTGCCGTGTTTAGGCTGATGTAACAACTGCCGCTGCCGTGTTTAGGCTGATGTAACAACTGCCGCTGCCGTGTTTAGGCTGATGTAACAACTGCCGCTGCCGTGTTTAGGCTGGTGTAACAACTGCCGCTGCCGTGTTTAGGCTGATGTAACAACTGCCGCTGCCGTGTTTAGGCTGATGTAACAACTGCCGCTGCCGTGTTTAGGCTGATGTAACAACTGCCGCTGCCGTGTTTAGGCTGATGTAACAACTGCCGCTGCCGTGTTTAGGCTGATGTAACAACTGCCGCTGCCGTGTTTAAGCTGATGTAACAACTGCCGCTGCCGTGTTTAGGCTGATGTAACAACTGCCGCTGCCGTGTTTAGGCTGATGTAACAACTGCCGCTGCCGTGTTTAGGCTGATGTAACAACTGCCGCTGCCGTGTTTAGGCTGATGTAACAACTGCCGCTGCCGTGTTTAGGCTGATGTAACAACTGCCGCTGCCGTGTTTAGGCTGATGTAACAACTGCCGCTGCCGTGTTTAGGCTGATGTAACAACTGCCGCTGCCGTGTTTAAGCTGATGTAACAACTGCCGCTGCCGTGTTTAGGCTGATGTAACAACTGCCGCTGCCGTGTTTAGGCTGATGTAACAACTGCCGCTGCCGTGTTTAGGCTGATGTAACAACTGCCGCTGCCGTGTTTAGGCTGATGTAACAACTGCCGCTGCCGTGTTTAGGCTGATGTAACAACTGCCGCTGCCGTGTTTAGGCTGATGTAACAACTGCCGCTGCCGTGTTTAGGCTGATGTAACAACTGCCGCTGCCGTGTTTAGGCTGATGTAACAACTGCCGCTGCCGTGTTTAGGCTGATGTAACAACTGCCGCTGCCGTGTTTAGGCTGATGTAGCAACTGCCGCTGCCGTGTTTAAGCTGATGTAACAACTGCCGCTGCCGTGTTTAGGCTGATGTAACAACTGCCGCTGCCGTGTTTAAGCTGATGTAACAACTGCCGCTGACATGTCATCATGACATGTTTCGATGCAGTGTATTCGACTTGAAAGGTACGATCAGTAAAGGAAAGGTACGATAAGTAAAGGAAAGGTACGATAAGTAAAGGAAAGGTACGATAAGTGAAGGAAAGGTACGATCAGTAAAGGAAAGGTACGATAAGTAAAGGAAAGGTACGATAAGTAAAGGAAAGGTACGATAAGTAAGGGAACGGTACGATAAACATGTACACAGCAGACGTGAACACTAATCGCAAACAGTGGAAGCTTGTTTGTCAAATGTATTTACCAGTATTGACTGATAAATAGGACGTCGTTCTTAGTGACTGTGAAAGCCTTGGTCGAGAAGCCTTGCCAATAGCTATAACTAGACACGTGCGGCGATCCCACAAAGGTAGACCACGATTAGACCAAAATATCTTGACAAATACATAATATAAAATCCACCGCATCTCACAATGAAATTCAATAGTAGATTAGGGATTGGAATAGTTTGATCGATGCAACTTTTTAATAGGTCTTACTTAGAATGAGAGAGCTGGTGAGAAGTGGCAGCAGTTTTGGGTCTGTATGTACAGCGCTTGGTCTGCGGATTTAGTAAGTAAGTACCTGTGCCCTGTGGGTGTTATATTATTGACCGGCAGTTAGCACTCACTACTCAGACGCGTAAAGACGGAATAACACCCGCTAACAGCCTATTAGACCAGCGGATTGTGATAAGAATAGCGATAAGACTATCGATAGGAAACTTGTCGCTTCTGTTGTAGGATATTATGCACTAGAGATGTATTAACCCGCGCACTACAGGGGCTTCGCGCCGAACACGAACTGCAGGGGGGGGGGGGGGTGATTTCCGGCCCCCTGAAATCTCGAGAACTACGCTACGTAGCGAGAAGCGGAAAAGGACATTCGATAGCTTGATACATTTTCTATCGAGAGTATTCAGTATTGTTTTAGGTCAGGTCAAAATTGAGGTCACCAGAGGTCATCAAAGGTAGAATTTTCAAGTTTTTTTTCTCCTGTTTTAGGACATCGCTCCAGAAATTCCCATATATCTCAGAAACTATGCTAGTTAGAAACAAACGGAAAAAAATAAAACGCCATCCAGTGAAATTTGTACTGGTAAAATTTCCTCAAATTTGATCTCAGATCAACATTTGAGGCTCCAGAGGTCAAAAAAGAAAAACAATGCCGTTGTTTTGCTAAATTGTGTTTCACTATTAACTTTGTACTTAATAAAGATAACGGAAAACTGTTTACGCCATTGTGTTCATCTTGTCAAGGCTCTTCGAATGATATACATGGTGACCTTGTAAAGTTAACTTACGAATTTGACCTCAGGTCAAGGTCAAGTGGTAACCCAAGTAGGACATGTTGCATATGGGAAGACGTGTCTCGACGAGACAAACACATTGATGTCTGTTTTACTTCTATATCTGCATTATGTCGGGAGTTATTTACAAAAAAAGTGATGGTGTCCTCGCATGACCTCAAATGACCCAATAGGGGTTACTGAAAAAAAATACACGTGGATCATCAATAATGTCCTATAATAACATGATACAGAAGTAATTGGGCTAATATCATGCATATCCTTGAAAAAGGAAGCATTTGTATATTTCCCCATTGACTTATTATGGGGAAGTTACGAAATTGACCTGACCTTAGGTCACCGATATCAAAATTCCGAGATCGACGAATTGTAAGTACTTATACCCTCATGACATCCTGTAAGTTTCAAACTGATCGGTGAAAAACTCTGGCTTTGGCACAACTGCAAACATTTTTGGAGGTGGGGTCACTTTACCTGGTCTGGTGACCTGACCTGAAATGACCTGAGGTTATTTTTTTTCAAAGTGTGCGCAATTGATGTCCTAACAGGTGTGCTAAAACGCGGCGGCGCTGCGCGCCGCCCTTTTTTAGCTATCTTTGACAAACCTGAAGGGGGTGGAAATCAAACCCCCCTGCAGTGCGCGGGTTAAGATACCGAAGTCATGTCATATCCAGCCTTACCGCATGCACCTTGATTGTTTGGTTATTATTTTTGCATATTGTATTATGGCAATGGAAATCTGATGTAGGAATACGTATGCATCTCAAAAGATAGTTTTTTTAGTCAATTATGTGACGCCCCTAATTGGGTATAAATTAGGTTGTCCCAATGTTCAGGTGAAACATGGTTTCATATATATTTTAATAGTAGCCGTTTTCACGAAGGATTATTGCGCTGAAGAGATCCTGAAGTTTCTGAATAGTTGTTTTTCAAAGTTTTGGTATTAGTCTTAGCAGCCGTTTTCACGAAGGATTATTGCGCTGAAAAGTTTCTGAAAGGTTTCTGAAAAGTTTCTGAAAAGTTTCTGAGAAGCTTCTGAGAAGTTTTGGTATAGAAGTCTTAGTATATTATACATTTCAAGAAATAAATTACTGATTTAGGCGATATTACAACTATTCAATAGTTATGGAAACATGTGTTGTGCTCATAACAAGTTTATGATACAAAATTGACCATTTTTAAAGGACATATGCGTCTAGAGTTCATTCGTTCAGTTTAGCATGCCGTCATACTAGTTACTAAATCTGGCAGCGTCATGGATCGCAGGTCTATCTGCGCATGCGCAGTGATGTGCCAGCATAGATTCGCCGCCGCTTCCGACCCGCGTGCCGCACGCACATAGACAAAGCCAAGCCGCACAGGCCGCCGCCGGATTGGGCCGGATTGGGCGAGTCCATTGTGTCCAATTGCGTCACACGCCATACATAGTTTCTGAATCGTGCTGAAGTTTTGACAAGTTTCAGTCGGTGGAGATATTGCATCACGAAGTTGTGTTTTGAACTATCAATACTTATCTTGCTAATTAGCACCAAACCGCAATTTTGTCAACATATTATATTCTTACCAACATATTACAAAATTATAAGGGACATTTTAAGCCAAAAATCGCATGTAAAAGTTGTGTAGTTAAGGAATGGATCGTCCAACTAAAGTTCTATACAAAAACTTGGTACAACTTTCCGAAACTTTTCAGAATCTTTCAGCATAACAATTCTTCGTGAAAACGGCTAATATAAAAGTCTTAAAAGTCTTATGAAGTCTTAAAACGAGCCTTTTTAGAACTTGTATACAACTTTTATACTTAAGACTAAGAAGATACTAAGACCTTTATACCAAAACTTTTTAAAACTTTTCAGAAACTTTTCAGAATCTTTTCAGCGCGAAAAATTCTCCTTCGTGAAAATGGCTAGTGCATACCCGTACCGAGAAAACTACCGTCAGAATACAGGCAGACGTTTTCAGCGTCCTTATCAGGCGGGTCCACCACTACAAACTGCACCTGATGTTATGCATTACATTTGCAGGGCATTCCACAATAAATCGTGGCTCTTACCACCCATAATCGAGAGTAAAGAAATAAAAGTATGCGGATACAAGGCACGAGACACAAGAGACAACAGGTTATGTGATCTAAGGGCTCACCCTCGTCTGAGCGATGGGCGATTTTCAATAATCGGTGTGCCTCATTGATATTCATAGTTTAGAGGCAATATTAGCTCGAACACTTGCGATGGCTTCGGAGCAGACATGTGCATTGATACTGAAAATGGATCCCGGTATCTGATCCCATGGATCTGGATCCGGGATCATATGGGATCTCGGATCCTATCCACCCTCTCATTGTTGACGAGAGATCCACTGAGATCATAGATCTAACCTTATATTTTTGCCGTGGGATCCACTAGATCATAGACCCAACATTGTATTTTTGCCGAGAGATCCACTGGGATCGTAGATCCAGAAGAAGAAGAAAAAACGTGGGATCCAGAAGATCCAGCATATATTAATAAATGGCTGCTGTACAAACAAAACATTCAAATCAATATCAAAGGAAAGTTAAAAGCTGAAGTAAAACATTTTACTGTGTGATACCCTTTGACAATAATGAATAGGGAAGCATCTTTGAAGAATAGGTCAAATGATAATACTATCAGAAGTTCCACCATCAAACATGATCCAAGAACACTTTGCAGCTTCAACATGGCTCCAATGCAACTTTTATTGCTCCAATGCAACTTTGATTTGATACATTGTAACAAGGCGAGATAGGTATGTATTTACCTAGGTACTAAGATAGACCTCTCAACAGCAGAGCAGTACCAAGCTTTTTAAGCATAGCTTAGTTATATTCATGGTGACGCTTAACTTTTGAACCTCAACCCCACAGTCCACAGTAATATACAGCTTACAAATGTAATATTTATAATAATATACAGCTTAAAAAAAACATACCAATATCAATACACAATTCATGGTGGCAGGCAGCATCAAAAACTTACATCAACCAAAACGTACCTCCTCAAATCAAATATTCTAAAAATCTGAAACCAGTGAACACAGAAGACCTTTAAATCCACACCCAATCTCGGCAGGTTTCAATCAAGGCCGTATACATATACCAAGATAAAGTGGTTACAATCAAGGGTTACAATGTCAGAGTTCAATGTCGAATGATTTCAATGTCAGTCATCATATCCACACCTGATCCCAAGCACTTTTGTTTGGTTCCATGTCAACTGAACCAGTGACAATTGAACCAGGACAACTGCACCAGTGACAACTGAACCAGGGACAACTGAACCAGTGACAACTGAACCAATGACAACTGAACCAGGGACAACTGAACCAGTGACAACTGAACCAGTGACAACTGAACCAGGACAACTGAACCAGGGACACCTGAACCAGTGCAAACTGAACCAGTGACAACTGGGCCGGTGACAACTGAACCAGGGACAACTGAACCAGGGACAACTGAACCAGGGACAACTGAACCAGGGACAACTGAACCAGGGACAACTGAACCAGGGACAACTGGGCAAGTGACAACTGAACCAGGGACAACTGAACCAGGGACAACTGAACCAGGGACAACTGAACCAGGAACAACTGAACCAGTGACAACTGAACCAGGACAACTGAACTAGGGACAACTGAACAAGGATAACTGAACCAGTGACTACTGAACCAGTGACAACTGAACCAGTGACAACTGAACCAGTGACAACTGAACCAGGACAACTGAACCAGGGACACCTGAACCAGTGAAAACTGAACCAGGGACAACTGGGCCAGTGACAACTGAACCAGGGACAACTGAACCAGGGACAACTGAACCAGGGTCAACTGAACCAGGGACAACTGAACCAGTGACAACTAAACCAGGACAACTGAACTAGGGGACAACTGAACAAGGATAACTGAGCCAGTGACAACTGAACCAGTGACAACTGAACCAGTGACAACTGGACCAGTGACAACTGAACCAGTGACAACTGAACCAGTGACAACTGAACCAGGGACAACTGAACCAGTGACAACTGAACCAGGACAACTGAACTAGGGGACAACTGAACAAGGATAACTGAGCCAGTGACAACTGAACCAGTGACAACTGAACCAGTGACAACTGAACCAGGGACACCTGCACCAGTGACAACTGGGCCAGTGACAACTGAACCAGGGACAACTGAACCAGGGACAACTGAACCAGTGACAACTGAACCAGTGACAACTGAACCAGGACAACTGAACCAGTGACAAGTGGGGCGTTTTAACACCACCCTTCTAACTCAGCTCCTATAGAGAGTAGGCGGAATATAAAAAAAAAAACAGTTCGATAGCTCTTCAACAATAATGTCGAAACTATTTCGGTCGTTATTTGGCTTAGGTCAATATTGAGGACACCAGAGGTCATCAAAGGTGACATTTTCGAAATATAGGACTCTGCTCCAGAAATCCCCAAATGTCTTAGGAACTATGATAGCTAAGAACAAACAGAAAAAAGCGAGAGCAAGCTCATGCAAAATTCAATCGCCGTAGGTGTTCTCAAATTTTAGCTCAGGTCAACAATCTGGGCTCCAGAGGACACCAAATGTCACGATGGCATTTTCTTCCAATAAGGTTTTCGTGAATAACGTCATATCAGTTGAACATACCGCAATAATTTTAGCACCATCGTGTTTGTCTTGTCAAGACGCTTCGCAACATATTAATGGTGACCGGGTTAGGCCAACTTCAAAATTTGACCTCAGTTGTCACTGGTTCAGTTATCCTGGTTCAGTTGTCACTGCTTCAGTTGTCCCTGGTTCAGTTGTCACTGGTTCAGTTGTCACTGGTTCAGTTGTCCCTGGTTCAGTTGGCACTGGTCCAGTTCTCCCTGGTTCACATGTCACTGGTTCAGTTGTCACTGGTCCAGTTGTCCCTGGTTCAGTTATCCCTGGTTCAGTTGTCCCTGGTTCAGTTGTCCCTGGTTCAGTTGTCCCTGGTTCAGTTGTCCCTGGTTCAGTTGTCCCTGGTTCAGTTGTCCCCGGTTCAGTTATCCCTGGTTCAGTTATCCCTGGTGAAGTTGTCACTGGTGCCGTTGTCTTTGGTTCAGTTTTACCGGTTCAGTTGTCACTGGTTCAGTTGTCCCTGGTTCAGTTGTCCCTGGTTCAGTTATCCCTGGTTCAGTTGTCACTGGTGCAGTTGTCTTTGGTTCAGTTTTACCGGTTCAGTTGTCACTGGTTCAGTTGTCACTAGTTCAGTTGACCGTGTACCCTTTTGTTTAGTCCTATGACTCCATTGGCTTTTGGCCAATGGGAGTGCGAGAGCTCATGTCTCGGTGAATAAGGATTGAGGATGTTGGCGTTCTCCGTTATACGACAGACCCTCAAAGGATTATCAATATTCAATACCAAGCAGGCCAGACCCTCAAAGGATTATCAATATTCAATACCAACCAGGCCAGACCCTGAAAGGATTATCAATATTCAATACCAACCAGGCCAGACCCTCAAAGGATTATCAATATTCAATACCAACCAGGCCAGACCGTCAAAGGATTATCAATATTCAATACCAACCAGGAAACCCTACCAAAAAGTGAACAAGAATAAATGCAGCGGCTAAAGATAACACAAGTGTAATATTTTTGAAGTGGAGTATCGAACGCCATCAACTAAAGTGATTTTTGTACTTTATACCTTCTCTTATATAATTTTCCTTCTTTATTCCGAACAAAACATGGTAGAACGGTATCGACGCTTATTTATGTCTCTTATGTAGAAATTGTCCACTACGGAACTCGGAACACTTCTCACACTTTCTCTGAACCTTTTACAATGAACTCAGTGCATCTGTTCACGCTGAACACCGGGTACTTTGGAAACAAGGCATTCGTACCATTGTAACGCCACATGCTGGTGCTTGTTTATGTACACACTTGGCTATAACCGCTAGGCAGAGGCTAATGTGCAGGCTTACCCGTGCAGGCCAAGGCAAGCCAACTCATAAGCCGCTTTCTCACACTTCTCTTCACTGACGTCCAGGCACGTGGCTTGTACGAACATCACCAGGTTTTCACTTTTGATTGCTTAGCGAAAACCGTATGCGCAACAGCCCCGAGAATAACCCCGTCCTGGAGATCCTCTCCAACGCACACCACGCAGCTCTCCACCTCGACTTCGTTGTTTGACAGCGACAGTCCAGCATTGTCACTCCGTGTGTCGAATGCCGATTGTCCGACACCCATAAGTCGAGGACAGGTCGAGCGTCTCGATATCTGAAAACAGAAGACTTGATTGCAGTTTTCAAAAATTAAATAACTCAATCATGACGTCAACACGCGCGCCGCCAAATTTTGCACAGCTGTGTGGGCATCAATCACCCACATTATGTAAAATTGTTGTCCTCGGGTCATCTCAGGTCAGGTTACCAGGTCAAGTGACCCACCACCAAAAAAGTTTGCGGTCGTGCCACAGCCAAAGTGCTTGACCAAACGGTTTGAAACTCACAGGATGTCATCAGATGATAAGTACCTACAATTGTTTTTATCTCGAATTTGTATATCGGTGACCTAAGTCCAGGTCAATTTTGTGACTTCTGCATTATAAGTAAATGGGAACAAATTAAAACACGTATAAATCCATAGAAAATTGCTAAATCTGACCCGTTTTCAACAGATCCATCACTCTTGTGCCAAATGCAAAGCCCTATGTCACATTTCTGTTCTTTGACCTCTACAAGGTCAACTCAGGTGACCCCCATGTCACGTATGAGGTTTCTTCAATAACTATTTACCAAACCAAGGTATATCAATGGGGTTTTCACCATTGTATTTGGGGCTTTGAGAACAATCCATTGATGTAAGAGTTGACCTTCACCTGACCTCAGGTCAGGTAAATTTTGAGATGACATAAGTAGGTCACCCAAAATATCATTCGATGTGTCTTGACGAGGCAAACAATGGGGAAATCTGTTTTATTCTATCATGCTAAAAGCAATTCCTCAACATTTATTCCTTAACAATTAGGCGATTTTTATAATGTTTCAAATTAAATGGCTCCTGCTGACCTAACCTACCTTAGGTCAATTACGATGAAACCTTATCAGGGAAAAAAGGATTTAGAATGCTTTATACGCGTGTCGTGCCGCGTGTCGTGTCTCTTTAGTTATCGAGATATAGACGGTTTTATCAAAGGCATGCATATAGCCGAAATTTGACTTCAGTGACCTCTGGCGACCTCAATATTGGCGATCTAGAACAAGACTGATAAACTTTCGATACAGCTTGTCTCGAGCTATCTAACGCCGTTTTCTGCTTGTCGCTACGTTGCATGGTGTTCGAGATCTTAGGGGGGGGGGGGGATGGGGGGGGGGGGGGGGGGGGGGGGGGGGGGGGGGGGGGGGGAGGGGGGGGGGGGGGGGGGGGGTCAAACCCCGGCAGTTCGTGGTTGGCGCGAACCCCCGGCAGTGCGTGTGTTGAAATAAATTTAGATCTGGAATACAACTATCAACCGATATAATATTGATGGAAAATCGAAATAAATAAGCTGGAGGATTAATGTCAACATGTCAAGCGGCACAAATAGGTACATCTAGGTAGGAAGGTACAATAGGTAAACAACAACTACGCCAGCAATCGGTGGTCGGCTGTGACAGGGAATGGTATGGTCAGCACATAACGCACTGCGCACACCAGCAGTCGATGTTCGGCTGTAGACAGCGAGTGGCATGGCCAATACACAACACACGGGTATACCAGCAGTCGGTGGTCGGCTTAGAATGAACGGTACGGCCAGTACACAACACTGTACACAACACAACAAGGTCAGCTGTAGATAAGGAGTATGATGATAACCAGACTGGTTAGAGGATAGATAATTTCTTCTCTTACTATGCTGTAGCAGATGCCACGCGTAGAACAACTCCATCAGCCAGTTCCAGTGTTTCGGGCTTAGGCAGTCCATGACAGGTAAAGCTGCCCTCGCTGACGACGACAGAAGGTTCAACATCTCTCTCCACATTGATTCTGCGTGCCCGTCTGGAGAGGTTTCTCGTCCCCCTCTTGGCCTACAAGAGAAAAACCTTTAGGCAATTGTTACTAAAAAAAAATCAAACAATACATCTACTAATTACTGATTCACATTTCACCAAGCCTTTGGACAGATGTGCTATCTGAGATCTGGGTGCAAACATCACAGCTGGCAATCTCATGTGTCTATTCACCTCTCTTCAAACTGTATTTAATGCATAGTTGCAGAAAGCTTCAGGTTAGTGACACGGTGGCACAACAAAGGTCAGCGAATAGCATATGGAAAACTGGTCAGTGGTCACGGTGGCATCACAGTGAAAACATAAGAACAATGTTTCCCCAAAATGATATTACTGGTACAATCAACATTAAGATTATAATAAACAAACCATTCACATACATATTTATGAAGGAACAGGATGTATATATATATATATATATATGTGTCATGCATGGCATGGCTACAATGCATGCATGCATCATGCATGCATGGCAGGGTTTTTCATAATGAATGTTACTTTAAATCAGCCGGAGGAAGACCAAAAATATTATAAAGCTCGCGGATTTTTAGGATATATTGTTGCGGAAACGTGAAGGTTTTTATCTGCGCAAAAATTACTCCGAAACAATAAGTCTGATGGATGTTATAGGCCAACAATTGCAGAATTATCAGCAAGCTACTTGCATAATTATCGTCTGCCTGCCTGGTGGGCTGCGTTCAGCGGCACAGTAACATGGGGCTATACGGCTTCCACCCAGCTTCTTCCGCATAATCCGCCACACAGTAGTGGATGTGGCAACGACTTGGCAATATTGGGGACAGATGCTTTTCTTGGATGCTTGATATGGCTCCACCATCTGTCGAGTTTTCTCCACGAGCTCAGCTGATGTTGCAGTTCGACCCTGAGGCTTTGATGGGGAAATGGAGCCTGTTGACTGAGACCTTTCGACCAGTCTCTTGAAAGCCATCCTTGATGGTATGCCATTTATTTTCTGAAAGTGACTACCAAACTTTCGGCGCACTGCAGCTATGCTTTTCAGCGCACCATACTGAGAGACTGCCTAAACTGCCTCTTCGTTTGAAAACGGCGCGTTGCAGCGTTTCTTGGGCCTCGACATTGTTGGCCTATAACATCCATCAGACTAATTGTTTCGGGGTAATTTTTGCACAGATAAGAACCTTCACGTTTTTGCAACAATATAACCTAAAACTCCGCGAGCTTTATAATATTTTTGGTCTTCCTACGGCTGATTTAAAAGTAACATTCATTATGGAAAACCTGGTATATATACCACATAACACATCAACAGTGTTTAAAAAGAACAGATCCCTGGTATGCCAGTATGGATATATTGTACCTTTTAGTAAACATGATATCACTGAAATTTTCTTATACTGTGGCTGCCAATTGACTCAAGCTTATGGTTGTTTTCAAGTTTTGGTTGTTTTCATCTGGTTGCACTGTATTATAACTAGAACAAATGTTTCCCTCCACACTTCCCTTCACACATACCTGCAGTTCAGTGCACCAGACAGGATGTCTTGAGGGTCACCAGCAGTTGCATGGTATGAGACACTCATTGTCCTGCCCAGCATCTGAGCTAGGAAGGAAGATGATGTCTGTGGCTAGGCTGTGAACAAATATGTGCAACACTCAGAAACACTTTCGAGAACTTTTGCTGAATGCTCTTCCCTGAGAAACCTGCACGGTCTCCATTTCGAGACCTTTCAGTGGATGGTCTCGCCTGATACATCTACATGGTCTCCGCGTTGGTTGTTGAGAGTAAATATGTCTCCAGCTGACAATGTTATGTCTCTGAGACCATCAGACAGTCAACGAATTAGAAAAGTCTGTCGCGATCGAGGATCGAACCCACGGGATGTTTTAGCAGTCACCTGTTGAGAACAGTGGATGATCTCCTGAGGACCACCATAGCACTGCAGGTGTCGCTGTAATTGCAACGACGGAAACCGACTTTTATTAAAGTAAATACCGAATGACTATGATTTTTTCGATCGTTTTGATTTGTAAATATTACTTTCATACCAGCATTTGTAAACCAAACAATATTAATACACGGAAAGTCTGTAAGTATCAACCTCACCCAGCAATTGCCTTGGTTGGTACCGTCTTTTTGCTTGTCCTAGTATAAGCCACGCCGTAGGTCAGTGGTAGAGCGCTCGCTTAACATGTGAAGGGTCCCCGGTTCAATCCCGGCCGGCGCCGATACTTTTCTCAGGCATTCTCAAGCAAGTCTAAATAGTTCACGCTGAGAACCTTGACAAAAAAAGATAATCTTGAGACCAAAAGACCCCCTCGAAAGTTCTCGTAAAATGTGGCTCTTTGCAGAGACTAAATCGACCCCTGTATGGTCTCTGAGAACTCTCAAGAGTCTCCGATGTCTGTCAGTGTAGTCAAACACACATTTTAAAGCAGTCATTATTTGTTTTTGTTAGATTGTGACATCACATTATTTAGATGGGCAACATTAACATAACATTGGTGGTGTTGGTGAATGGCAGAAGTGCACAAACCTTCCAACTCACCAACGAGCGTTTGTGACAACAACCGGGTGATTTTATCTGACAAAAGTGACAAATTCTGTCTAAAAAGACCGATTTCTACAATTCAAGTTACTTCGATGATTCCGTGTCCAATTTGAGACGCGTGAAATTCTGCCACAAAAGCAGTCACTGATTGGTCCAAAGGACGCTGTGAGCATGTTCTGAACACAATGATTTCGATACAGCCCAATATGTGCGCCATAGTCGCCGCAATATTTTGTTTTCGGAGGTAGCAAAATCCTTCCAACTTTGTGCCACCCGTGTGACAGTCCCATGTTAAAGACCATTGGGCGATTGAGTTTGTTGGAAGCGTTGGTGGGAGTTGGTGTGACAATAGGGCCTTGCTGGGACAGGCTGAGAGCCTGACAGGCTGGGGCGGTTGATGGTGGAAATGGGGCCAGATATATCTAAGCGTGATGATCAGGCAGCGCCAGGACCTTTTCGCGTGCCCCGTCCCGTCAAAAGATTCGTTGCGGGTATTCTGGGGCAGCTATAATGGATAGAAACGTTCATTCAAGAGACATATTGGAGTGAAACATGGAGGCTTGCTGATCAAGTATAATAATTATTGGTTTGGCCATGGTGCACGTCGGCGACAAGGTGACATGGTGACAAGGCTTGGCAAGCCGACAAGGCCTTAATCTATGCGACATGGTGACAAGACTTGACAAGCCAACAAGACTAGACAAGGCGGCAAGGCTTGTCAAGCCGACAGGTCTGACAAGCCGACAAGGCTCGAGAAGCCGACAAAGCTCAAGAAGCTGACAAGGCTTGCCAAGGCGACTGTGTTAGTTCTACTCTACTCTAAAGTTCAGTGCCAACATAAACTGATTGGAATTGTGAGTATAGCGTCATCATGGTCCAGTGTGTATGTAGCTGGAAATATATTAATTTCAGGAAAAAAAACATAAATATCTCTGATTCTTCTAATGTTTTTCTTGTACAATATTTTCCTTATTTCCATTTTATTTCTATACAACCAATCAAGCAAGCATTTCTTGATAAATACTACCACTATATTTCTGGGACAAAACCGGTCTATCAACATGCCTTTTTTGTTTAGATTAATCAATGTAAAACTTTGACCCTCGGTGACCTGAACTTGACCTAAAATTGACATTTGCTTCACGTAAATGAAGTTGGGTGGTAAAATGACTATCACTATTGAATTATATTACACCTGGTCTGTATAAACAAATCAGTTTCATGATCAATTATTCATCAGGTCAGCAAGAACATAGATTAAGGTATATACTTACCTGAAAATCTTTGTGCTCAACTCAGGCAATACTTACTCACGGAAAACAAAACTACGAAGATGCCTACATTTCAATGATTTGGTTTGTTTTGTATTTAACCCGGCATTGACTGGACTCTCAGCAGAAATATATTGACTGGGGGGAGGGGGGGGGGGGGGGGGGGGGTAAACGCCCCAGGTTAACTTCCGAACCAATGAACGCAGCGAGACGCGCTAGGCGGCAAACGAAAGCTATCGATGATACAAGTATAAATCATACTCAAAAATTCCAAAATGAGGCCAGATGTCAGGTCACGGTCAGGTAAAATGTCAACATCAACGTATTTGAGCTTTGGGCCATACTTCCATCCAAAGCCTTCGATTACGACCATGATCATCCAAAATGCTGCAAAAGGTATGATACACATCCTATCCTATGATACACATGCATGAGCTAAAGTGAGATTGTTGGCCAAGGTCAAGGTCAAGGTCAGGTCACGAAAGGTCACTATGCTCACAATATCTACGAAAGTCATGGAACACATGTTTTATGAGATATTTTCCACATATAATTAAATAGTGATAGTCATTTTACCACCCAACTTCATTTACGTGAAGTAAATGTCAATTTCAGGTCAAGTTCAGGTCAACGAGGGTCAAAGTTTTACATTGATAAATCTAAACAAAAAGGGCATGTTGATAGACCGGTTTTGTCCCAGAAATATAGTGGTGGTATTTATTTGTCTTTATCTAGTCAATACAATCTAAAAACGCGATGTCAACATATGACGTCATGAGTCTGCTTGCTTCAGATGTCATGTCAGTCAAAAATAGAGATATGAGTTTGAAATTGGGTATGGTAGTTGCCTAGTTATGGTTACCTGATTTATCTGCCGGTTATTTGAATATTTGAGAAAATGTTGATTTTGGGATAATTTCCCCCCCCAAAAAAATGTTTTTGAGTTTTTGGCGGTCAAAAACTTAATTGTTAAAAATCCAAGATCGCTTATTGATAACCGTTGCAATTTCAAATCTTTTAGCGTTTTTGATTGCATTTTGCTTTCAATGTGGCATTTGTACGGCCTCGCCAAGTTTAGCTGATTTTGGTGTAATACTTGTGTGCAGTGGCGTCACTAAATTCGCTATAACTCCAACAAATGTCAAATACATTTCTTCATTTGTGCACACAAGACGTACCAATGATGTATAAGAAGGTACCCGAAGTTTCACATTGATAGCGCTATTAGTTTTTTTAGCTATTGCGAAAATTCATCAGGGGGCGTTGAACGCCTCCCCCCTCAATGGCGGGTTAAGTCCCAGAATTGTCTAACAATATTGTGACAATCATTGTCAGCCTAATAGTTTTCTTTATGGCTCTCTATAACTTAATATGACGTCATCAGCCCAAAATAAAATAAAAACTAATTTTATGAAGTTAAGTTTGTTTATTTTTAAAAAAAATCAAGTAGAGAAACAACGTAAACAAAATGAAATAATAGGATCGGTGCAAAAGTCCAAAGGACTTAAATCACGGCACCTCTCCTAACATAAGCGTGGGACAAGTGACACGACCGCCGGAAAGATAAATCAGAGGTTAATCGGTCGCTGCGCCAGCCGCCGCCGCCGCCGCCGTCCGCCGCCGCCTTATTCCTTCTATTACGTAGTCCTGGAAGAGCCCCGCGAGCACCCGACCGTCGTCGCTGTGAATGTTGTGTCCATGCGTCAGTGTGTGTAGAATGTCTGTTTTTGGTAGTCGGGTAAAATCAGAGCCTAATAATTGTGTTAACTACCGAAGAAGCTTGGTCCTCAAATCTTGAAAAAGTGGACAGTGGAAAATAAAATGCAGTAAGGTCTCTGATTTGTGGCCGCATAAACAACTTAGAGCAGAAAGTCTTTGTGTTTGATAAATATGAGCGTTGAGCTGAAGGCTCCCCGCTCTGATTTGGGTCTGAAATGTGTTTCCGAGTTTTGAGCCGAATGAGAAGTATGTAGGGGGTTTGGTAGTTCCGAACAGATCCGCGATGCCTTTCTTGAACCTTTTGTGTGAAGGCTGTGTTCGAAGTGTTTCTGGCAGTGTGTTCCATTTGCGGGTAGTGTTTGGGATGAATGATCGTTGGAAGGATGTTGTTCTGTTGGCGGGGAGTGTTAGTGTTCTAGAGTTTCTGAGTGTCCTTCCAATGTTGTGAACTCGTGACTGTGGGAGTATCTGTCTTATGTATTCTGGTTGTTGGTGTGGTGTGTTTGTGAGCCTGTGAAAGAACAGCTGTTTGTGCATTGTTCGTCGTGTCTTGAGTGTGTCCCATCCCAGGTCTTGTCTCAGTTTGTCTGTAGATGTTCTGAGTGAGGTCCCTGTCACCAGTCTCGCCGCACGGCTCTGTACCTTTCCTAGTCGCAATTCGTCTTGTAAGGTATTGTGTCCGTCAAAATCAATGGCACAATAGTCAAAGTGTGGTCTTACGTAGGCTGTGTATATGTGACTGAGTGTGGTGCGATGTATGTGTTTGGCTACTGGATAGAGAGGGCTTAGTGATATGTTTGCTTTTTTAATTATGTTATTCACATGTTTGTGGAATCTCAGGTCTTTTGAGAATGTGATGCCTAGGTGTTTATGTGCTTCAGTGTCCGGGGATTTTTTTTTCTCCAGAGAAACGTAGTACTGGTGATGTGTGATGTGCTTTGTGGCTGAATGTCTGTTGAATTGTTTTGGAAGTGTTGAATTGAATTGCCCATTGTCTTGCGTATTCGTCAATAGGGTCAAGGTCGCGTTGAAGAAACTGTTGTACGGTGTCAATGTCTTCAGTCGTATGAGAGGCATACAGAGAAGTATCGTCTGCGTAGAAAATAATTTCGTTAGTGACTTTTTCGGTGAGTCCGTCTAGGTACATAAGCCCAAGGAGAGGTCCCAGAACTGAGCCCTGAGGGCATCCAGCGTTGATAGTTTGTGTCGAGGAAAAGGCGTCTCCCAGCCTCACCCGTTGTGTTCTGTCTGTCAGATATGATTTCAGCCATAGGAGGAGCGGGCCAGAAATAAGAAAGTCGTTTTTGCATTTGTAAAGAAGTCCATCATGCCAAATTTTGTCAAAATATTTTGAAATGTCAAGAAAGATTGCTGTCATGTCACGTCCTTCGTCTAGTTGTTTATAAAGTGTGTGAGTCAGATAGACCAGTTGAAGCTGAGTGCTGTGTCCCGACCTGTACCCGCTTTGTCTGTCTGTTAACCCGCGCGGCGCTGGGGTCTCCATCCGAACGTGCGGCGCTGGGGGGGGGAAATTTTTACTCCCCCCCTCGTATCTTCCGAACCAATAACCGCAGCGAGATGCGCAAGGCGGGGATCGAAAGCTCTCAGTGAGAAGAATCTAACGCGTGCCCGAAAATATTAACATAAGGTCACATGTCAGGTCACGGTCAGGTCAAGTGTCAAAATGTAAGTATTTGGGTTTTTGGGCTATACTTTCCATCCAAAGCCTTGTATTGCAACTATTATCTCACGAAGTGCTCCCAAATGTATAATGCATCTCCCGCATAAGTAAAAGTGAAATTTTAAGCAAAGGTCAAGGTCAAGGTCAGGTCACAAAAGGTCACAGGTCTACGAAAGCCAGGCGACACATGTTGTATGGGTTATTTTACACGTATAATTCGATAGAAGCAGCCATTTTCACAGCTTGACACCATATAATCGCCCTCAGGTCAAGGTCAGGCCACAATTAGGTCAAAATGTGAAATTGATTAATATAAATAAACATTGCATGTTTCTAGACTAGTTTTGTCTTCGAAATACAGTGGTGGCATTTATTTGTCTGTATCTGATCAGTAAAAGCCAAAAAACGCAATTTTAAAAAATGACGTCATGAGTTACTTATTCTTAGAGAGCCATAAGTCAGTCAAAAATAAAGAAATTGCTTTGAAATTTGGGTTGAACATCGTTCATACTCGGTTCTCTAATATATCTTCCGGTTTTTTGAAAATCTTCAAACAAAAAACTTTTGTGGAAATACTTCCCAAAAATCAGTTTTTTGCATTTTTGGGGGTCAAAATCCCAAAATTTTGAACATCTGAGATAGCCATGTTAAAGACAATGTTATTTTCTTTCTTTTGACGCCTTTTATTTGCGATTTGCATCAACACGCTATTTTCTACGATTTTTCAAACATTTAACGTTTTTTCACCAAAAATGACATGACATGACGTCACTAAAACGTAATTATCTCCTCAAAATTTTCACGAATTAAAAAAAAAATATAACACAAGATGTAGAATTGATGTACCATAAGGTACTGAAGGTTTAATTTCGATATCTGTCATAGTTTTTAAGTTATGGAGAAAATCCGGGAGGGGGGGTAAAATTTACCCCCCCAGCGCCGCGCGGGTTAAGAGATGGTTGTTAGTAAGATTGGAGTATATAGAGGAAAAAACTATTTTTTTTCTCTAGAAGTTTTGATAGACAGGTCAAAAGACTGATAGGGCGGTATTGGCGAAAGTCTGATGGTGATCCTGAGTTTTTGAAGATAGGTGTAACGGTCGCTTCTTTCCAGCTGTTGGGGAAAATGCCTAATTCGAGGGGTTTATTAAATAGTGTCGTGAGTGGTTCGTATATCAGCAGCTCTGTTAGTTTAAGCAATTTGCTGGAAGCTTGATCGGGGGCGGTCGATTTGTGTATAATAAGTGAATTTAATGCTTTTAGTACTTGTTCTTGTGAAACATTAATTTGTTGCAGTGTCGGAATGGTTCTGTCATTTGCAGGATCGTCCGGTAATTCTAGTGAGTCTGTGTCGAGATTTGCTTGAGAAGTAAAGTGTTCGTTAAAGATTCCACGCACCATTCCGTCTGCGTGGACGGAATGGTGTCCGTCTCGTCTTTAACTAAGTCACCGTTTGTCGTTTCTAGTGTTGGTATGTCTCTGTGATGTTTACGTCCGATCAGTGATTTCAGTGTTTGGTGATGCTTGTATGGATCATGTTGATGTTCGACGAGTGTTCTGGCTGTTGTTTGTATGTGGTTGTTACGGAGTCGTGTGTTAAGTGCTGTCACAAAGTTGCGCTGTCGTTTCCATCTGCCCCATTGTGTTGTGTCCGTTGCGTCCGAACCTTGTTGTTTGTTGTCCCTTGTTTGCTGTCTTTGCTGCGCTTGTCTAAACAGTCTGTCTCTTTTGCGTATGTTCCTTCTTAGTTCACTCGTCATCCAGGGCTTGTCGTGTTTCCGTATGCGTATTGTCTTTTTGGGAATGGCGTCAGTCGCTGCTTCTAAAAGGACCGATGTGAACCGCTCAGTTGCCGTGTGTATGTCACCATCAAGGACATGGTCCCAGTCAGCGTGTAGAAGTGTCTGAGTCAGTTTATCAGCGTCGAGTCTTTGGTAGTCCCAAACGTCTTTAGTCTGCGTGTTACTGTTAGCGCTAGTTGTATCTATGTTGAGTGTTATAGCGACTGGGATGTGATCAATGTTGGAGAAAGGTGGTAGGAGCCCTGAGGTTGTAATTATCGGCTTGTTGTCCTTTATGATCAAGTCTCGCAAGTTTGCAGTGTCATCTGTGGTCCTTGTCAGAGTGTTTATGATTTGAAATAAGTCCAAGGTGTCCAGTGCGTCCTTTAATTTTAGGTCGAATGAAGTCATGGTGCTTCGCGCGTAAATATGTCGGTCAAGGAAAATGTTGCCAGTGTTAAAGTCGCCCAGAATAATGACAGCAGTCGGTGAGAAAGTCTGCGCCCGCGTCACGTTGTCGTTCAGTTTGTCAATGAAATCGTCGTTTTTGTCTGCTGTCAGGTTTGGTGGAATGTACACAGTGCACGTGATAATAGTGTCGTTCTTTATCTTTGTCTTTGTCCATATCCATTCTACCCCGTCTGTCTCTAACGTGGTAAGTCTGCATGTTGGTAAGCTTGAGCGTGTGTACGTCGCAACCCCTCCACCGTGTCTGGTCCTGTGTCTCGTGAATGGTGCGTGGAAGTTAGTCAGTTGGTAAAGACTCGGGTGAATGTTATCGTCTAGTTTTGTCTCGGATACGGCCAGTATGTCTATGTTGTTGTCGTCTAAAAAGTGGTCGATTTCGTCCAGTCGTCCCTCAGGGGTTGATGCTATTGATGTTAACGTGACATATTTTGAGTTTTGTGTTCGGTGGTGGTCCAGGATTTCTTTCAACACATCCTATGTTAAGGAGTATTTAAATATTGTGGTACATTCCCCCTAACCTATCTTGTCTTTGAGTGAAGGTTGTTTGCGTGAGTAAATATGCGTGTTTTGTGAACGTGTGAGTTGTATCGCGCTCAGAAGTTAAATTAATGTAGGTGCGTGCTGACGTGCATGTGAAGCGGTGCTGTGATTCAATGACCCCGCGGATCTGCTCGTCACTAGGTTGTGTTGGATACCTTGCGTTGTGTGTAGTAATGTAGTGGTGTAGTGGTGTGTTGTGGTGGTTAAACGGTGATGGTCGGGCGGCCCCCGGTGCTCCACCAGGACCCAGGGCTCGGCAGGCTCGACTCAGCAGGTCAACGGTAGGCCGGACGGCGGGCACGGCAGGGGGCAGGGCGGCCGGCTCTTCGGCAAAACAATACAATAATGAAGTTAGCATAAATACAGCGCAAAACAACAAAGTGAAGCCAGTGATCACCCGGCATAACTAATGCAACATAATATGTGAGACTTAAACACACACAGAATGGAAAGCTCAATATGGATAAAGTGAGAAACAACAGATTGCTACAAACAGAAGTTCACAAAAGACAGCAAAAAACGTCAATGATAGCAATTATTACAACAAACAGGTCAACTACACAGGTCAACTACTACAGAAAGCATATGAGGGGCGAACCTCCGGGACAAAACAACAGCATGAATGGTGCGACAAGTAAAAAAACGCACTTCCCACCTTCCCCAAACGTCAGCCCTACCCAGCCCTCCCCGAGCACAGACCACTCCCCTCTTTCCCGTCGCCCGCCTCTTCCCGGCCCCTCTACCATCTCGTGGTGACGTCACGTCACAGCTGTCTCGCCGGACGGGCAGACTGTAGCCTGCGGCAGGGCACGGCTCGGTAGCCGCGCCGGCCAAGGTCACCGGTCCTGGCAGGGGCGAGCATAGGTCGGTCGCTAGTGGGCCGTACGCTTGCCATTGTTACGGGTCTCGCGGCTGGCCGTCGCGGGCGGCGGCTCGACAGGAGCGGCCGCCCCGCCAGCAGCGCGTCCAGGTGTGGCGGCAGGGTCGGCAGAGTCAGTCACAGCCGTCAGCTCTGGGTCGTCGCCTACCAGTTCACGCAGGTCGTCGTTGGTGCTGATGATCCTGGTGTTGCCACCTCTGGTGGTCCGCACCTTCAGACGTCCGGCGTCGCTCCACGCCGCGAACAGCTTGCCCTTCCGTTTTAGCTGACGAGCGACGTAGAGGACGGCCTGCCTGTGAGACGTCAGGTTGTCACTGATGTGGATGTTGCCTAGCTGCTGCCTCGCGAACGGGGTTCCTACTGGTGCCGACACCTCACGGAGCTTCCTGCGAGCGTCGTACATCTCCTGGCGCTGATCGTACCTTGTGAGTTTAACGATGATAGTGCGAGGTTTTGACGCCGTCTGCCGCCCGATCCGGTGACAGGCGTCGATGTCGGTCCGATTGATGTCGACGCCGATCATCTTCCCCAGGTCTTGGATGAGCTGCGACGTCAACTCCCCAAGTGACTCGGGAATGCCCGCGACGTTCAACGAATTTGTCCGGGAATACTGCTCCAGCTCGTCGATTTTCATCCTGCTGTTGGTCAGGTCCTGCTTCAGCCTCGCGATCTCCTGATCCTTGACCTCCATCGCCGTCGTCACAGCCTGGTTGACAGCCTGGCTGACGATCGGTGCGAGAGAGTCGCGGCCATTTCCGGATCGTTGAGAGCCTCGAGCATCTTGGTTTTCATCTCAGCGTCCATGATGAAGCCGGGTGCTCACTAGCACAACGTCTAGCTAAACTGCACCGTGCTCACTGCTCACTGTCTCTGTTGGCGGTTACCGGCCACACACGCTATCACAGCAGATCGCCTCTGCTCACCCGCGGAGCGCTCTCGGTCGCCTCCTCACCCGGCGGCGGTCAAGGTCACGGTGAGGTCACGGTGAGGTCAAGTGAAGTTTTCGAGAGAGAAAAACAATATTACCATCGTTTTCAGCAGCACTTGCCACTTACTTCATATATTCAACTAGAACCGGCGTATATTTGACAACTTTCAGAAACGTGAAACATTCCTTTATAGCGAGTATTGTGAGCCTTATCTCACACCTTCATCTGATGTGACCAGTGGCGTTTCCAAGGGGGGGGGGGGGGGCACGGGGTTATGTCTCACTGAGAAAAAACAAATTTACACTAGATAAAAGCAGATTCTCTGACGACCCGACCCTGCCCCGGTCAACAATATATGGCTGAGGAGCGAAATTTGTCTACCACCGACGTGGCTGCCCCCCCCCCCTGATAAAAATCATGGCTACGTGCCTGCGTGTGACACTTTCTTTGTGTTGTGCGAAAGTTTGTGACAGACCGAAAGGTTTGTGCACCTCTGGTGAATGGTGGCATGGTGTTTTGATAACATAAACCCGGAGAGAGAGAGAGAGAGAGAGAGGTTTGTGCACCTCTGGTGAATGGTGGCATGGTGTTTTGATAACATAAACCCGGAGAGAGAGAGAGAGAGAGAGAGGTTCGTGCACCTCTGGTGAATGGTGGCATGGTGTTTTGATAACATAAACCCGGAGAGAGAGAGAGAGAGAGAGAGAGAGAGAGAGAGGTTTGTGCACCTCTGGTGAATGGTGGCATGGTGTTTTGATAACATAAACCCCCGTCAACTGTCCACCAAGTATGTTAAAAATCAGACTGCAGAAGTGTAAATCACAATCAAGGTAATGCAGTTCAAAACATGTTGTTTAGGCCATCTTGCAATATTACTTTTGCAAGGGGTAGACGTCATTGACCACATTCACATTGTAGTTTTTAGGTATATTTCTTTGGCACCTGCATTTTACTCTCATCCCAAAATGTATGCACAGTCGCCCATTTATTTTGTCCTGGTTCATACTTCATACTAATTGTTTCTTTGTTATATTGATTCTGACAAAAGTATTGCCTAACATATATTGTTTCAATTAAATCTGCTGCTTTTCATATTCAAAATAAATCAATATTTTACCATTTTGTACATAATTTTCCACCCTTGAGGTCATTGCACAAATTGTCTACTCTGGCACCCAAGCAGGAATCGAATTTGGGGACACTGGGTTAGGGCATGTTTCATAGCATTGGGTCAGCGTGGACGAGTTTGAACTTGATTAAGTGGTTGTACAAATTGCAATGCCAGCACTGCATTCCTGACGACCCTTGACAAGCCTGAAGCCTCTATGATAGTGCCCCTTTTTGCATGTTGCAGCTATCTGAAAGCTTCCTTTATTCCAGTAGTATTTAAGTTAAGTGCAATGAATCATAGTCATAGGAACAGGGGCTGGGGGCCACATCCACCACTAGGCGGGGTGTTGGTGGTAGTCATATGCGGGGCAGGGGGTCCGATCCGCCTTTTTAAAGAGATATCCCACCTTTACATTATATTTGAGTTGAGATAGCCATTTTGATGGCTTGGGATTGAAATTAAGTATGGTAGCAGTTAAAACAACCACAATGATCAAGTAAAAAAGATATTAGTTTGTTTTGACATCTGTAAAAAATAAGGCCCATTTGATAAAACAAATAAGGCGCATTTGAATAGGGCCTCTAAACCGACAGCGTCGTCTCTCTTTACCCAACTGGTAATGATAGTCGACTTGTTTTAAGGTGAACCTTGGAGATATTTGCTACGTTTCAATGGTTTAATAGTTGGTTTGTTTTGTATTCAAAGCACCAGAATTGTCTCGAAATAATTGTGCTCATACTTTGGCAGCGTAAAGTATTTCTGTGTAGCTCTCTAGAGCTTAATATGACGTCATCAACCCAAATATTAAAACTTAACTTTGTATTAAATTGAGCACTGTTTGCGAGAAACAAATGTTTAAATGTTATGAAACAAATGTTACGAGAAACAAATGTAACCGAAGGTTGGTTGGATCCGAAGGTTGGTTGCACCATTGGAATAACACTTCGGAATTTTGAAATTTGGGAATTTGGGAATTTGGGAATTTGGGGATTTTGGGGTTTTGGAGTTTTGGAGTTTTGGAGTTTTGGAGTTTTTGACCAAACACCGTGTCACGTGGCCATAGCTCTTCACACTGCCCCCTCCCACATTTACCCCAAACGCTCTAATCGCACCAATCGCCCCAAACTCCCCAAACGCCCCAATCACCCCAAACGCAAAATCCTTCGTGAAAACGGCTAATGACGTCAAGGAGGGGACAGCTGATGCCACGAAAACACTTGTGTAAAAGTTGTGTGAGATCATAATGAGATTATCTTCTCACGCGGGAGCCATTTCTGCGCCGTTGTGGATCCCTCCATTATATTAGCCCTGTTTCAAATCAGCTGCTGTGCTGTTGTCAGCCGAGATTAGAGAGCCTGATTCGCTGGAAGATCGATGACGTACTACTACGTCATACCAGGTGACGTCATACTCCTGCTGACAAGTCCCAGATCTGCTGCTGCGAGGAAGCAGGTGCAGGACGCACGTTTTGTCAGCAGGCGCGGAAATTGGCGCAAGCGGCAGTAGCGCAGTTGAAGACGGGCTTGTAAACAAAGCAAAGAGCGCTTGTTTCGGGTTGAAAGCAGCGAACTCTGTCGTATCTTTCACAATCACTTGCTTGCCTTTGCTGTATTATTCTCTTTTTGGTTTCCGCGCACATGCGTTAGAATATGTCCTTTCTGCGCCACATCTGTACGGCTGCCATTTTGTTGGCAGCTGATTTGTAACCAATCTGTCAGCCCAGCGCTATGGGCGGAGTCTATTCCCTGCTGCCAACAGCCGACAGCTGATTTGAACAGGGCTATTGTTCTCTCACGCCTGCGACGTCTCGATGGCACCCTTGGAGCTGCACTGATAAACTGGAAACGAAATCTTGCAACGGCAATGCAGAATCACATTCGACCCTGTAACACAATACATTTTCAGAGTTCGACGGTCTCTAAAGATCATTCGCTAAAAAGACTTGAGCAGAAGCATCTGAATTGTCGAGACTCAGTAATACAGGATCGACTTTCGTCCGATTGATTTGTAAGCCTTTTGGCCAAATCAAGAATCCTTGAGTCAGCCAGCCTTCCGCTCTAACTTTCCACCGATCTATGCCACGTGAGCAATCGTGCAGGAGCGCCGCCCTTCGAACGATCGAAGGGGAACGCCCATCTGATGTCACAGTCTGATTCGGAGACGCTCTGGGGAACTCAGCACTAAGACTCACTCAGAGACACAGGGCGCTCAGACTCACTCAGAGACATAGGGCGATCAGACTCACTCAGAGACACAGGGCGATCAGACTCACTCAGGGACACAGGGCGCTCAGACTCACTCAGAGACACAGGGCGCTCAGACTCACTGAGAGACACAGGGCGCTCAGACTCACTCAGAGACACAGGACGCTCAGAGTCACTCAGAGACACAGGGCGTTCAGACCCACTCAGAGACACAGGGCGATCAAACTCACTCAGAGACACAGGGCGCTCAGACTCACTCAGAGACACAGGGCGCTCAGACTCACTGAGAGACACAGGGCGTTCAGACTCACTCAGAGACACAGGGCGCTCAGAGTCACTCAGAGACACAGGGCGTTCAGACTCACTCAGAGACACAGGGCGATCAGACTCACTCAGAGACACAGGGCGCTCAGACTCACTTAGAGACAAAGGGCGCTCAGACTCACTCAGAGACACAGGGCGCTCAGACTCACTCAGAGACACAGGGCACTCAGACTCACTCAGAGACACAGGGCGCTCAGACTCACTCAGACTCACTCAGAGACACAGGGCGCTCAGACTCACTCAGACTCACTCAGAGACACAGGGCGTTCAGACTCACTCAGAGACACAGGGTGCTCAGACTCACTCAGAGACACAGGGCGCTCAGACTCACTCAGAGACACAGGGCGCTCAGACTCACTCAGAGACACAGGGCGCTCAGAGACACAGGGCGCTCAGACTCACGCAGAGACACAGGGCGCTCAGACTCACTCAGAGACACAGGGCGCTCAGACTCACTCAGAGACACAGAGCGCTCAGACTCACTCAGAGACACAGGGCGCTCAGAGTCACTCAGAGACACAGGGCGCTCAGACTCACTCAGACTCACTCAGAGACACAGGGCGCTCAGACTCACTCAGACTCACTCAGAGACACAGGGCGTTCAGACTCACTCAGAGACACAGGGTGCTCAGACTCACTCAGAGACACAGGGCTCTCAGACTCACTCAGAGACACAGGGCGCTCAGACTCACTCAGAGACACAGGGCGCTCAGAGACACAGGGCGCTCAGACTCACGCAGAGACACAGGGCGCTCAGACTCACTCAGAGACACATGGCGCTCAGACTCACACAGAGACACAGGGCGCTCAGAGACACATAGCGCTCAGACTCACTCAGAGACACAGGGCGCTCAGACTCACTCAGAGACACAGGGCGCTCAGACTCACTTAGAGACATAGGGCGCTCAGACTCACTCAGAGACACAGGGCGCTCAGAGTCACTCAGAGACACATGGCGCTCAGACTCACTCAGAGACACAGGGCGCTCAGACTCACTCAGAGACACAGGGCGCTGAGACTCACTCAGAGACCCAGGGCGCACAGAGACACAGGGCGCTCAGACTCACTCAGAGACACAGGGCGCTCAGACTCACTCAGAGACACAGGGCGCTCAGACTCACTCAGAGACATAGGGCGCTCAGACTCACTCAGAGACACAGGGCGCTCAGAATCACTCAGAGACACAGGGCGCTCAGACTCACTCAGAGACACAGGGCGCTCAGACTCACTCAGAGACATAGGGCGCTCAGACTCACTCAGAGACACAGGGCGTTCAGACTCACTCAGAGACCCAGGGCGCACAGAGACACAGGGCGCTCAGACTCACTCAGAGACACAGGGTGCTCAGACTCATTCAGAGACACAGGGCGCTCAGAGTCACTCAGAGACACAGGGCGCTCAGACTCACTCAGAGACACAGAGCGTTCAGACTCACTCAGAGACACTGAGAGACACAGGGCGCACATACTCACTAAGAGATAAAGGGCGCTCAGACTCACTCAGAGACACAGGGCGCTCAGACTCACTCAGAGACACAGGGCGCTCAGAGACACTCAGAGACACAGGGCGCTCAGACTCACTCAGAGACACAGGGCGCTCAGACTCACTCAGAGAAACTGAGAGACACAGGGCGCTCAGACTCACTCAGACTCACTCAGAGATACATGGCGCTCAGACTCACTCAGACTCACTCAGAGACACAGGGCGCTCAGACTCACTGAGAGACACAGGGCTCTCAGACTCACTCAGAGACACTCAGAGACACAGGGCGCTCAGACTCACTCAGATACACAGGGCGCTCAGACTCACTCAGAGACACAGGGCGCTCAGACTCACTCAGAGACACTCAGAGACACATGGCGCTCAGACTCACTCAGATACACAGGGCGCTCAGACTCACTCAGAGACACAGGGCGCTCAGACTCACTCAGAGACACAGGGCGCTCAGACTCACTCAGAGACACAAGGCGCTCAGACTCACTCAGAGACACAGGGCGCTCAGACTCACTCAGACTCACTCAGAGACACAGGGCGCTCAGACTCACTCAGATACACAGGGCGCTCAGACTCACTCAGAGACACAGGGCGCTCAGACTCACTCAGAGACACAGGGCGCTCAGACTCACTCAGAGACACAAGGCGCTCAGACTCACTCAGAGACACAGGGCGCTCAGACTCACTCAGAGACACAGAGCGTTCAGACTCACTCAGAAACACAGGGCGCTCAGACTCACTCAGAGACACTGAGAGACACAGGGCGCACAGACTCACTCAGAGATAAAGGGCGCTCAGACTCACTCAGAGACACAGGGCGCTCAGACTCACTCAGAGACACAGGGCGCTCAGAGACACTCAGAGACACAGGGCGCTCAGACTCACTCAGAGACACAGGGCGCTCAGACTCACTCAGAGAAACTGAGAGACACAGGGCGCTCAGACTCACTCAGACTCACTCAGAGACACATGGCGCTCAGACTCACTCAGACTCACTCAGAGACACAGGGCGCTCAGACTCACTGAGAGACACAGGGCTCTCAGACTCACTCAGAGACACTCAAGAGACACAGGGCGCTCAGACTCACTCAGATACACAGGGCGCTCAGACTCACTCAGAGACACAGGGCGCTCAGACTCACTCAGAGACACTCAGAGACACAGGGCGCTCAGACTCACTCAGATACACAGGGCGCTCAGACTCACTCAGAGACACAGGGCGCTCAGACTCACTCAGAGACACAGGGCGCTAAGACTCACTCAGAGACACAAGGCGCTCAGACTCACTCAGAGACACAGGGCGTTCAGACTCACTCAGACTCACTCAGAGACACAGGGCGCTCAGACTCACTCAGATACACAGGGCGCTCAGACTCACTCAGAGACACTCAGAGACACAGGGCGCTCAGAATCATTCAGATACACAGGGCGCTCAGACTCACTCAGAGACACAGGGCGCTCAGACTCACTCAGAGACACAGGGCGCTCAGACTCACTCAGAGACACAAGGCGCTCAGACTCACTCAGAGACACAAATATCACAAAACACTTCGCGCCATCGCCGGCCGAGCACGCGACGACACTATCCCACCACTGCTAGGACTTGATGGTGACGTAGTGACTGATGACCTAGACAAAGCGACACTTCTCATCGACCATTTTGCTGCACAATCCACACTTCACATACCCGACACGCATGTCCCACCACCTAGCATGGCAAACACACCACCGGTACCCACACTCGAACAAATCACAACCAACGAACACGAAGTACTCCAAATCCTAAACTCACTAGACGCCAACAAATCAACCGGACCAGATGGCCTCCCTGTAAAATTACTCAAACTCACGGCACTCATAATCGCAAAGCCATTGTCACAATTATTCAACAAATCACTCTCCCTCGGAATTTACCCAAGCAATTTCAAGGCAGCTAATGTTAAACCCATATTCAAAAACAAAGGTTCGCCCTCTGACCCCACATGCTACCGACCAATCAGCATTCTTTCAGCTCTCCCAAAGGTATTTGAAAAGCTTGTGTACAAAAACATATACGGCCACATTACTACCCACGCCCTTCTGACAGAGAAACAAAGCGGCTATCGAAGGCACCATAGCACTGAACTACATCTTCATTATTTAGCCCATAATTTATACAAATCTTTAGACTCTGGCCGCGATTTCACCGCTATCTATTTAGATATTTCAAAATATTTCGACAAAATTTGGCACAGGGGCTTATTACACAAATGCAAAAACGAATTCGGGATTTCAGGAAGACTTCTCAACTGGTTAAAATCCTACTTGAGCGACAGAACACAACGAGTACACATTCGAAATAAATTTTCCGTTCCACGTAAAATTAATGCCGGCTTTCCGCAAGGATCTGTTCTTGGACCATTGCTGGCTTTAATCTACCTAGACGGACTTTCGAATCGCACGTACAACGACATATTATTTTTTGCAGACGATACCTCATTATATGCCTCTCACACAGCAATGAACTTACTAACTACCCAACACACATTACAGCACGACTTGGACGAAATTCATAAATATGGTCAGGAGTCGGCCATTACATTCAACGCTGCCAAAACCATCCAACAAACATTTTCCCACAAAAGCCAACTCCAACCACCAACACTTACATTTGGAGATGTCCCAATACCCATAAACGAAACACATAAGCACCTTGGCATGACTTTTTCAAAGGATCTCCGTTTCCATGAACATGTGAACGAAATATTAAATAAAGTCAATAAAACACTCGGTCCACTGTACGCTATTGCACAGCACCTTCCCCGACACGTTCTAGATCAAATATATAAAACATACATCAGACCACACTTCGACTACTGTGACACCATCTACGACGGACATATCACAATTCAAGACGCGACAAGACTGGAGACACTGCAAAACAGAGTAGCTAGACTGACGACTGGGACGCTCTTTAGAACATCATCCGACAAATTACGAATCGAGCTGGGATGGGACAAGCTGACCACGAGACGACACATTCACCGCCTAACACTCTACCACAAATTAACTGCACCTGAACGTCACAACACACTCAGCTACATCACCGCCATCATGCCACATTCACGCGAACACGACACGAACAGGACACTAAGAAACGCAAACCATTACACCCTAGTTCAAACTCGCACTACGTCACACCAGCGCTCCTTCTTCACTCTCACCGGAAACCAATGGAACCAATTACCAGAAGCCACGAAACAGCTCCCTTGTCCCGACTTCAAAAAACAGATTACACAGCAGTTATGTATACCCAAGCCCCCCTTATATTATTCACATGGAACTAAAGCAAGCAACATTCTCCACACCAGATTGAGAACTGATATGTCCCAACTAAACGCCCACATGTTCATAATTCAGAAGTCAGACTCCCCGGTATGTGCCTGCGGGCACCCACAAGAAAACACAACACACTTTGTCTGTTCATGCCCGATATACACTTGTCATAGAAACGAATTGATTAGCAACATATCCCAGAGTCTACACTACAACTTCACGCAGGAGTCCAGATCCACCCAATCACAAATCCTGTTGCACGGCACGTGTCTCAGTAGCGGCGGCGGCCGCGCGGTAGCCCGTCACTTCCAAAACTATTTGCAAAACTCTCACAGATTCACTGGTGTTTATTAAATCGTAGTCCTGTGCAGGCTCTGGTGGGTCCGCTCCTCCGGCGGGGCGCGCGGTGTATGATCTGCTGCGCGCGATGACCAGTGATACGGCGGCGGTTGAGTTATTAGGTACCTGATGATATGTGTTAGAGTTGGCGCCTAGAGTCAAGCTCCCCAGCTTTTGCGCCAACTCTACCTTATGTATACCATATAAATATGTTATAAAACAATAAACATGTTGATGACAGGGCACTCAGACTCACTCAGACTCACTCAGAGACACAGGGCGCTCAGACTCACTCAGAGACACAGGGCGCTCAGACTCACTCAGAGACACAGGGCGCTCAGACTCACTCAGAGACAATCAGAGACACATGGCGCTCAGACTCACTCAGAGACACAGGGCGCTCAGACTCACTCAGAGACACAGGGCGCTCAGACTCACTGAGAGACACAGGGCGCTCAGACTCACTCAGAGACACAGGACGCTCAGAGTCACTCAGAGACACAGGGCGTTCAGACCCACTCAGAGACACAGGGCGATCAGACTCACTCAGAGACACAGGGCGATCAGACTCACTCAGGGACACAGGGCGCTCAGACTCACTCAGAGACACAGGGCGCTCAGACTCACTGAGAGACACAGGGCGCTCAGACTCACTCAGAGACACAGGACGCTCAGAGTCACTCAGAGACACAGGGCGTTCAGACCCACTCAGAGACACAGGGCGATCAAACTCACTCAGAGACACAGGGCGCTCAGACTCACTCAGAGACACAGGGCGCTCAGACTCACTGAGAGACACAGGGCGTTCAGACTCACTCAGAGACACAGGGCGCTCAGAGTCACTCAGAGACACAGGGCGTTCAGACTCACTCAGAGACACAGGGCGATCAGACTCACTCAGAGACACAGGGCGCTCAGACTCACTTAGAGACACAGGGCGCTCAGACTCACTCAGAGACACAGGGCGCTCAGACTCACTCAGAGACACAGGGCGCTCAGACTCACTCAGAGACACAGGGCGCTCAGACTCACTCAGAGACACAGAGCGCTCAGACTCACTCAGAGACACAGGGCGCTCAGAGTCACTCAGAGACACAGGGCGCTCAGACTCACTCAGACTCACTCAGAGACACAGGGCGCTCAGACTCACTCAGACTCACTCAGAGACACAGGGCGTTCAGACTCACTCAGAGACACAGGGCGCTCAGACTCACTCAGACTCACTCAGAGACACAGGGCGTTCAGACTCACTCAGAGACACAGGGTGCTCAGACTCACTCAGAGACACAGGGCGCTCAGACTCACTCAGAGACACAGGGCGCTCAGACTCACTCAGAGACACAGGGCGCTCAGAGACACAGGGCGCTCAGACTCACGCAGAGACACAGTGCGCTCAGACTCACTCAGATACACATGGCGCTCAGACTCACTCAGAGACACAGGGCGCTCAGAGACACATGGCGCTCAGACTCACGCAGAGACACAGGGCGCTCAGACTCACTCAGAGACACAGGGCGCTCAGACTCACTCAGAGACACAGAGCGCTCAGACTCACTCAGAGACACAGGGCGCTCAGAGTCACTCAGAGACACAGGGCGCTCAGACTCACTCAGACTCACTCAGAGACACAGGGCGCTCAGACTCACTCAGACTCACTCAGAGACACAGAGCGTTCAGACTCACTCAGAGACACAGGGTGCTCAGACTCACTCAGAGACACAGGGCTCTCAGACTCACTCAGAGACACAGGGCGCTCAGACTCACTCAGATACACAGGGCGCTCAGAGACACAGGGCGCTCAGACTCACGCAGAGACACAGGGCGCTCAGACTCACTCAGAGACACATGGCGCTCAGACTCACTCAGAGACACAGGGCGCTCAGAGACACATGGCGCTCAGACTCACTCAGAGACACAGGGCGCTCAGACTCACTCAGAGACACAGGGCGCTCAGACTCACTTAGAGACATAGGGCGCTCAGACTCACTCAGAGACACAGGGCGCTCAGAGTCACTCAGAGACACATGGCGCTCAGACTCACTCAGAGACACAGGGCGCTCAGACTCACTCAGAGACCCAGGGCGTTGAGACTCACTCAGAGACCCAGGGCGCACAGAGACACAGGGCGCTCAGACTCACTCAGAGACACAGGGCGCTCAGACTCACTCAGAGACACAGGGCGCTCAGACTCACTCAGAGACATAGGGCGCTCAGACTCACTCAGAGACACAGGGCGCTCAGAATCACTCAGAGACACAGGGCGCTCAGACTCACTCAGAGACACAGGGCGCTCAGACTCACTCAGAGACATAGGGCGCTCAGACTCACTCAGAGACACAGGGCGTTCAGACTCACTCAGAGACACAGGGCGCTCAGACTCACTCAGAGACCCAGGGCGCACAGAGACACAGGGCGCTCAGACTCACTCAGAGACACAGGGTGCTCAGACTCATTCAGAGACACAGGGCGCTCAGAGTCACTCAGAGACACAGGGCGCTCAGACTCACTCAGAGACACAGAGCGTTCAGACTCACTCAGAGACACTGAGAGACACAGGGCGCACATACTCACTCAGAGATAAAGGGCGCTCAGACTCACTCAGAGACACAGGGCGCTCAGACTCACTCAGAGACACAGGGCGCTCAGAGACACTCAGAGACACAGGGCGCTCAGACTCACTCAGAGACACAGGGCGCTCAGACTCACTCAGAGAAACTGAGAGACACAGGGCGCTCAGACTCACTCAGACTCACTCAGAGATACATGGCGCTCAGACTCACTCAGACTCACTCAGAGACACAGGGCGCTCAGACTCACTGAGAGACACAGGGCTCTCAGACTCACTCAGAGACACTCAGAGACACAGGGCGCTCAGACTCACTCAGATACCCAGGGCGCTCAGACTCACTCAGAGACACAGGGCGCTCAGACTCACTCAGAGACACTCAGAGACACATGGCGCTCAGACTCACTCAGATACACAGGGCGCTCAGACTCACTCAGAGACACAGGGCGCTCAGACTCACTCTGAGAGACAGGGCGCTCAGACTCACTCAGAGACACAAGGCGCTCAGACTCACTCAGAGACACAGGGCGCTCAGACTCACTCAGAGACACAGGGCGCTCAGACTCACTCAGAGACCCAGGGCGCACAGAGACACAGGGCGCTCAGACTCACACAGAGACACAGGGTGCTCAGACTCATTCAGAGACACAGGGCGCTCAGAGTCACTCAGAGACACAGGGCGCTCAGACTCACTCAGAGACACAGAGCGTTCAGACTCACTCAGAGACACTGAGAGACACAGGGCGCACATACTCACTCAGAGATAAAGGGCGCTCAGACTCACTCAGAGACACAGGGCGCTCAGACTCACTCAGAGACACAGGGCGCTCAGAGACACTCAGAGACACGGGGCGCTCAGACTCACTCAGAGACACAGGGCGCTCAGACTCACTCAGAGAAACTGAGAGACACAGGGCGCTCAGACTCACTCAGACTCACTCAGAGATACATGGCGCTCAGACTCACTCAGACTCACTCAGAGACACAGGGCGCTCAGACTCACTGAGAGACACAGGGCTCTCAGACTCACTCAGAGACACTGAGAGACACAGGGCGCTCAGACTCACTCAGATACACAGGGCGCTCAGACTCACTCAGAGACACAGGGCGCTCAGACTCACTCAGAGACAATCAGAGACACATGGCGCTCAGACTCACTCAGATACACAGGGCGCTCAGACTCACTCAGAGACACAGGGCGCTCAGACTCACTCAGAGACACAGGGCGCTCAGACTCACTCAGAGACACAAGGCGCTCAGACTCACTCAGAGACACAGGGCGCTCAGACTCACTCAGACTCACTCAGAGACACAGGGAGCTCAGACTCACTCAGATACACAGGGCGCTCAGACTCACTCAGAGACACAGGGCGCTCAGACTCACTCAGAGACACAGGGCGCTCAGACTCACTCAGAGACACAAGGCGCTCAGACTCACTCAGAGACACAGGGCGCTCAGACTCACTCAGAGACACAGAGCGTTCAGACTCACTCAGAAACACAGGGCGCTCAGACTCACTCAGAGACACTGAGAGACACAGGGCGCACAGACTCACTCAGAGATAAAGGGCGCTCAGACTCACTCAGAGACACAGGGCGCTCAGACTCACTCAGAGACACAGGGCGCTCAGACTCACTCAGAGACACTCAGAGACACAGGGCGCTCAGACTCACTCAGATACACAGGGTGCTCAGACTCACTCAGAGACACAGGGCGCTCAGACTCACTCAGAGACACAGGGCGCTCAGACTCACTCAGAGACACAGGGTGCTCAGACTCATTCAGAGACACAGGGCGCTCAGAGTCACTCAGAGACACAGGGCGCTCAGACTCACTCAGAGACACAGAGCGTTCAGACTCACTCAGAGACACTGAGAGACACAGGGCGCACATACTCACTCAGAGATAAAGGGCGCTCAGACTCACTCAGAGACACAGGGCGCTCAGACTCACTCAGAGACACAGGGCGCTCAGAGACACTCAGAGACACAGGGCGCTCAGACTCACTCAGAGACACAGGGCGCTCAGACTCACTCAGAGAAACTGAGAGACACAGGGCGCTCAGACTCACTCAGACTCACTCAGAGATACATGGCGCTCAGACTCACTCAGACTCACTCAGAGACACAGGGCGCTCAGACTCACTGAGAGACACAGGGCTCTCAGACTCACTCAGAGACACTCAGAGACACAGGGCGCTCAGACTCACTCAGATACACAGGGCGCTCAGACTCACTCAGAGACACAGGGCGCTCAGACTCACTCAGAGACACTCAGAAACACATGGCGCTCAGACTCACTCAGATACACAGGGCGCTCAGACTCACTCAGAGACACAGGGCGCTCAGACTCACTCAGAGACACAGGGCGCTCAGACTCACTCAGAGACACAAGGCGCTCAGACTCACTCAGAGACACAGGGCGCTCAGACTCACTCAGAGACACAGGGCGCTCAGACTCACTCAGAGACCCAGGGCGCACAGAGACACAGGGCGCTCAGACTCACTCAGAGACACAGGGTGCTCAGACTCATTCAGAGACACAGGGCGCTCAGAGTCACTCAGAGACACAGGGCGCTCAGACTCACTCAGAGACACAGAGCGTTCAGACTCACTCAGAGACACTGAGAGACACAGGGCGCATATACTCACTCAGAGATAAAGGGCGCTCAGACTCACTCAGAGACACAGGGCGCTCAGACTCACTCAGAGACACAGGGCGCCAGAGACACTCAGAGACACAGGGCGCTCAGACTCACTCAGAGACACAGGGCGCTCAGACTCACTCAGAGAGACTGAGAGACACAGGGCGCTCAGACTCACTCAGACTCACTCAGAGATACATGGCGCTCAGACTCACTCAGACTCACTCAGAGACACAGGGCGCTCAGACTCACTCAGACTCACTCAGAGACACAGGGCGCTCAGACTCACTCAGATACACAGGGCGCTCAGACTCACTCAGAGACACAGGGCGCTCAGACTCACTCAGAGACACAGGGCGCTCAGACTCACTCAGAGACACAAGGCGCTCAGACTCACTCAGAGACACAGGGCGCTCAGACTCACTCAGAGACACAGAGCGTTCAGACTCACTCAGAAACACAGGGCGCTCAGACTCACTCAGAGACACTGAGAGACACAGGGCGCACAGACTCACTCAGATATAAAGGGCGCTCAGACTCACTCAGAGACACAGGGCGCTCAGACTCATTCAGAGACACAGGGCGCTCAGAGACACTCAGAGACACAGGGCGCTCAGACTCACTCAGAGACACAGGGCGCTCAGACTCACTCAGAGAAACTGAGAGACACAGGGCGCTCAGACTCACTCAGACTCACTCAGAGACACATGGCGCTCAGACTCACTCAGACTCACTCAGAGACACAGGGCGCTCAGACTCACTGAGAGACACAGGGCTCTCAGACTCACTCAGAGACACTCAGAGACACAGGGCGCTCAGACTCACTCAGATACACAGGGCGCTCAGACTCACTCAGAGACACAGGGCGCTCAGACTCACTCAGAGACACTCAGAGACACAGGGCGCTCAGACTCACTCAGATACACAGGGCGCTCAGACTCACTCAGAGACACAGGGCGCTCAGACTCACTCAGAGACACAGGGCGCTCAGACTCACTCAGAGACACAAGGCGCTCAGACTCACTCAGAGACACAGGGCGTTCAGACTCACTCAGACTCACTCAGAGACACAGGGCGCTCAGACTCACTCAGATACACAGGGCGCTCAGACTCACTCAGAGACACTCAGAGACACAGGGCGCTCAGAATCATTCAGATACACAGGGCGCTCAGACTCACTCAGAGACACAGGGCGCTCAGACTCACTCAGAGACACAGGGCGCTCAGACTCACTCAGAGACACAAGGCGCTCAGACTCACTCAGAGAGACAAATATCACAAAACACTTCGCGCCATCGCCGGCCGAGCACGCGACGACACTATCCCACCACTGCTAGGACTTGATGGTGACGTAGTGACTGATGACCTAGACAAAGCGACACTTCTCATCGACCATTTTGCTGCACAATCCACACTTCACATACCCGACGCGCATGTCCCACCACCTAGCATGGCAAACACACCACCGGTACCCACACTCGAACAAATCACAACCAACGAACACGAAGTACTCCAAATCCTAAACTCACTAGACGCCAACAAATCAACCGGACCAGATGGCCTCCCTGTAAAATTACTCAAACTCACGGCACTCATAATCGCAAAGCCATTGTCACAATTATTCAACAAATCACTCTCCCTCGGAATTTACCCAAGCAATTTCAAGGCAGCTAATGTTAAACCCATATTCAAAAACAAAGGTTCGCCCTCTGACCCCACATGCTACCGACCAATCAGCATTCTTTCAGCTCTCCCAAAGGTATTTGAAAAGCTTGTGTACAAAAACATATACGGCCACATTACTACCCACGCCCTTCTGACAGAGAAACAAAGCGGCTATCGAAGGCACCATAGCACTGAACTACATCTTCATTATTTTGCCCATAATTTATACAAATCTTTAGACTCTGGCCGCGATTTCACCGCTATCTATTTATATATTTCAAAATATTTCGTCAAAATTTGGCACAGGGGCTTATTACACAAATGCAAAAACGAATTCGGGATTTCAGGAAGACTTCTCAACTGGTTAAAATCCTACTTGAGCGACAGAACACAACGAGTACACATTCGAAATAAATTTTCCGTTCCACGTAAAATTAATGCCGGCTGTCCGCAAGGATCTGTTCTTGGACCATTGCTGGCTTTAATCTACCTAGACGGACTTTCGAATCGCACGTACAACGACATATTATTTTTTGCAGACGATACCTCATTATATGCCTCTCACACAGCAATGAACTTACTAACTACCCAACACACATTACAGCACGACTTGGACGAAATTCATAAATATGGTCAGGAGTCGGCCATTACATTCAACGCTGCCAAAACCATCCAACAAACATTTTCCCACAAAAGCCAACTCCAACCACCAACACTTACATTTGGAGATGTCCCAATACCCATAAACGAAACACATAAGCACCTTGGCATGACTTTTTCAAAGGATCTCCGTTTCCATGAACATGTGAACGAAATATTAAATAAAGTCAATAAAACACTCGGTCCACTGTACGCTATTGCACAGCACCTTCCCCGACACGTTCTAGATCAAATATATAAAACATACATCAGACCACACTTCGACTACTGTGACACCATCTACGACGGACATATCACAATTCAAGACGCGACAAGACTGGAGACACTGCAAAACAGAGTAGCTAGACTGACGACTGGGACGCTCTTTAGAACATCATCCGACAAATTACGAATCGAGCTGGGATGGGACAAGCTGACCACGAGACGACACATTCACCGCCTAACACTCTACCACAAGTTAACTGCACCTGAACGTCACAACACACCCAGCTACATCACCGCCATCATGCCACATTCACGCGAACACGACACGAACAGGACACTAAGAAACGCAAACCATTACACCCTAGTTCAAACTCGCACTACGTCACACCAGCGCTCCTTCTTCACTCTCACCGGAAACCAATGGAACCAATTACCAGAAGCCACGAAACAGCTCCCTTGTCCCGACTTCAAAAAAACAGATTACACAGCAGTTATGTATACCCAAGCCCCCCTTATATTATTAACATGGAACTAAAGCAAGCAACATTCTCCACACCAGATTGAGAACTAATATGTCCCAACTAAACGCCCACATGTTCATAATTCAGAAGTCAGACTCCCCGGTATGTGCCTGCGGGCACCCACAAGAAAACACAACACACTTTGTCTGTTCATGCCCGATATACACTTGTCATAGAAACGAATTGATTAGCAACATATCCCAGAGTCTACACTACAACTTCACGCAGGAGTCCAGATCCACCCAATCACAAATCCTGTTGCACGGCACGAGTCTCAGTAGCGGCGGCGGCCGCGCGGTAGCCCGTCACTTCCAAAACTACTTGCAAAACTCTCACAGATTCACTGGTGTTTATTAAATCGTAGTCCTGTGCAGGCTCTGGTGGGTCCGCTCCTCCGGCGGGGCGCGCGGTGTATGATCTGCTGCGCGCGATGACCAGTGATACGGCGGCGGTTGAGTTATTAGGTACCTGATGATATGTGTTAGAGTTGGCGCCTAGAGTCAAGCTCCCCAGCTTTTGCGCCAACTCTACCTTATGTATACCATATAAATATGTTATAAAACAATAAACATGTTGATGACAGGGCACTCAGACTCACTCAGACTCACTCAGAGACACAGGGCGCTCAGACTCACTCAGAGACACAGGGCGCTCAGACTCACTCAGAGACACAGGGCGCTCAGACTCACTCAGAGACAATCAGATACACATGGCGCTCAGACTCACTCAGAGACACAGGGCGCTCAGACTCACTCAGAGACACAGGGCGCTCAGACTCACTCAGACTCACTCAGAGACACAGGGCGCTCAGACTCACTCAGACTCACTCAGAGACACAGGGCGTTCAGACTCACTCAGAGACACAGGGCGCTCAGACTCACTCAGACTCACTCAGAGACACAGGGCGTTCAGACTCACTCAGAGACACAGGGTGCTCAGACTCACTCAGAGACACAGGGCGCTCAGACTCACTCAGAGACACAGGGCGCTCAGACTCACTCAGAGACACAGGGCGCTCAGAGACACAGGGCGCTCAGACTCACGCAGAGACACAGGGCGCTCAGACTCACTCAGATACACATGGCGCTCAGACTCACTCAGAGACACAGGGCGCTCAGAGACACAGGGCGCTCAGACTCACGCAGAGACACAGGGCGCTCAGACTCACTCAGAGACACAGGGCGCTCAGACTCACTCAGAGCCACAGAGCGCTCAGACTCACTCAGAGACACAGGGCGCTCAGAGTCACTCAGAGACACAGGGCGCTCAGACTCACTCAGACTCACTCAGAGACACAGGGCGCTCAGACTCACTCAGACTCACTCAGAGACACAGAGCGTTCAGACTCACTCAGAGACACAGGGTGCTCAGACTCACTCAGAGACACAGGGCGCTCAGACTCACTCAGAGACACAGGGCGCTCAGACTCACTCAGAGACACAGGGCGCTCAGAGACACAGGGCGCTCAGACTCACGCAGAGACACAGGGCGCTCAGACTCAATCAGAGACACATGGCGCTCAGACTCACTCAGAGACACAGGGCGCTCAGAGACACATGGCGCTCAGACTCACTCAGAGACACAGGGCGCTCAGACTCACTCAGAGACACTGGGCGCTCAGACTCACTCAGACTCACTCAGAGACACAGGGCGCTCAGACTCACTCAGACTCACTCAGAGACACAGAGCGTTCAGACTCACTCAGAGACACAGGGTGCTCAGACTCACTCAGAGACACAGGGCTCTCAGACTCACTCAGAGACACAGGGCGCTCAGACTCACTCAGAGACCCAGGGCGCACAGAGACACAGGGCGCTCAGACTCACTCAGAGACACAGGGCGCTCAGACTCACTCAGAGACACAGGGCGCTCAGACTCACTCAGAGACATAGGGCGCTCAGACTCACTCAGAGACTTAGGGCGCTCAGAATCACTCAGAGACACAGGGCGCTCAGACTCACTCAGAGACACAGGGCGCTCAGACTCACTCAGAGACATAGGGCGCTCAGACTCACTCAGAGACACAGGGCGTTCAGACTCACTCAGAGACACAGGGCGCTCAGACTCACTCAGAGACCCAGGGCGCACAGAGACACAGGGCGCTCAGACTCACTCAGAGACACAGGGTGCTCAGACTCATTCAGAGACACAGGGCGCTCAGAGTCACTCAGAGACACAGGGCGCTCAGACTCACTCAGAGACACAGAGCGTTCAGACTCACTCAGAGACACTGAGAGACACAGGGCGCACATACTCACTCAGAGATAAAGGGCGCTAAGACTCACTCAGAGACACAGGGCGCTCAGACTCACTCAGAGACACAGGGCGCTCAGAGACACTCAGAGACACAGGGCGCTCAGACTCACTCAGAGACACAGGGCGCTCAGACTCACTCAGAGAAACTGAGAGACACAGGGCGCTCAGACTCACTCAGACTCACTCAGAGATACATGGCGCTCAGACTCACTCAGACTCACTCAGAGACACAGGGCGCTCAGACTCACTGAGAGACACAGGGCTCTCAGACTCACTCAGAGACACTCAGAGACACAGGGCGCTCAGACTCACTCAGATACACAGGGCGCTCAGACTCACTCAGAGACACAGGGAGCTCAGACTCACTCAGAGACACTCAGAGACACAGGGCGCTCAGACTCACTCAGATACACAGGGCGCTCAGACTCACTCAGAGACACAGGGCGCTTAGACTCACTCAGAGACACAGGGCGCTCAGACTCACTCAGAGACACAAGGCGCTCAGACTCACTCAGAGACACAGGGCGCTCAGACTCACTCAGAGACACAGGGCGCTCAGACTCACTCAGAGACCCAGGGCGCACAGAGACACAGGGCGCTCAGACTCACTCAGAGACACAGGGTGCTCAGACTCATTCAGAGACACAGGGCGCTCAGAGTCACACAGAGACACAGGGCGCTCAGACTCACTCAGAGACACAGAGCGTTCAGACTCACTCAGAGACACTGAGAGACACAGGGCGCACATACTCACTCAGAGATAAAGGGCGCTCAGACTCACTCAGAGACACAGGGCGCTCAGACTCACTCAGAGACACAGGGCGCTCAGAGACACTCAGAGACACAGGTCGCTCAGACTCACTCAGAGACACAGGGCGCTCAGACTCACTCAGAGAAACTGAGAGACACAGGGCGCTCAGACTCACTCAGACTCACTCAGAGATACATGGCGCTCAGACTCACTCAGACTCACTCAGAGACACAGGGCGCTCAGACTCACTGAGAGACACAGGGCTCTCGGACTCACTCAGAGACACTGAGAGACACAGGGCGCTCAGACTCACTCAGATACACAGGGCGCTCAGACTCACTCAGAGACACAGGGCGCTCAGACTCACTCAGAGACACTCAGAGACACATGGCGCTCAGACTCACTCAGATACACAGGGCGCTCAGACTCACTCAGAGACACAGGGCGCTCAGACTCACTCAGAGAACAGGGCGCTCAGACTCACTCAGAGACACAAGGCGCTCAGACTCACTCAGAGACACAGGGCGCTCAGACTCACTCAGACTCACTCAGAGACACAGGGCGCTCAGACTCACTCAGATACACAGGGCGCTCAGACTCACTCAGAGACACAGGGCGCTCAGACTCACTCAGAGACACAGGGCGCTCAGACTCACTCAGAGACACAAGGCGCTCAGACTCACTCAGAGACACAGGGCGCTCAGACTCACTCAGAGACACAGAGCGTTCAGACTCACTCAGAAACACAGGGCGCTCAGACTCACTCAGAGACACTGAGAGACACAGGGCGCACAGACTCACTCAGAGATAAAGGGCGCTCAGACTCACTCAGAGACACAGGGCGCTCAGACTCACTCAGAGACACAGGGCGCTCAGACTCACTCAGAGACACTCAGAGACACAGGGCGCTCAGACTCACTCAGATACACAGGGCGCTCAGACTCACTCAGAGACACAGGGCGCTCAGACTCACTCAGAGACACAGGGCGCTCAGACTCACTCAGAGACACAGGGTGCTCAGACTCATTCAGAGACACCGGGCGCTCAGAGTCACTCAGAGACACAGGGCGCTCAGACTCACTCAGAGACACAGAGCGTTCAGACTCACTCAGAGACACTGAGAGACACAGGGCGCACATACTCACTCAGAGATAAAGGGCGCTCAGACTCACTCAGAGACACAGGGCGCTCAGACTCACTCAGAGACACAGGGCGCTCAGACTCACTCAGATACACAGGGCGCTCAGACTCACTCAGAGACACAGGGCGCTCAGACTCACTCAGAGACACAGGGCGCTCAGACTCACTCAGAGACACAGGGTGCTCAGACTCATTCAGAGACACCGGGCGCTCAGAGTCACTCAGAGACACAGGGCGCTCAGACTTACTCAGAGACACAGAGCGTTCAGACTCACTCAGAGACACTGAGAGACACAGGGCGCACATACTCACTCAGAGATAAAGGGCGCTCAGACTCACTCAGAGACACAGGGCGCTCAGACTCACTCAGAGACACAGGGCGCTCAGAGACACTCAGAGACACAGGGCGCTCAGACTCGCTCAGAGACACAGGGCGCTCAGACTCACTCAGACTCACTCAGAGATACATGGCGCTCAGACTCACTCAGACTCACTCAGAGACACAGGGCGCTCAGACTCACTGAGAGACACAGGGCTCTCAGACTCACTCAGAGACACTCAGAGACACAGGGCGCTCAGACTCACTCAGATACACAGGGCGCTCAGACTCACTCAGAGACACAGGGCGCTCAGACTCACTCAGAGACACTCAGAGACACATGGCGCTCAGACTCACTCAGATACACAGGGCGCTCAGACTCACTCAGAGACACAGGGCGCTCAGACTCACTCAGAGACACAGGGCGCTCAGACTCACTCAGAGACACAAGGCGCTCAGACTCACTCAGAGGCACAGGGCGCTCAGACTCACTCAGAGACACAGGGCGCTCAGACTCACTCCGAGACCCAGGGCGCACAGAGACACAGGGCGCTCAGACTCACTCAGAGACACAGGGTGCTCAGACTCATTCAGAGACACAGGGCGCTCAGAGTCACTCAGAGACACAGGGCGCTCAGACTCACTCAGAGACACAAAGCGTTCAGACTCACTCAGAGACACTGAGAGACACAGGGCGCACATACTCACTCAGAGATAAAGGGCGCTCAGACTCACTCAGAGACACAGGGCGCTCAGACTCACTCAGAGACACAGGGCGCTCAGAGACACTCAGAGACACAGGGCGCTCAGACTCACTCAGAGACACAGGGCGCTCAGACTCACTCAGAGAAACTGAGAGACACAGGGCGCTCAGACTCACTCAGACTCACTCAGAGATACATGGCGCTCAGACTCACTCAGACTCACTCAGAGACACAAGGCGCTCAGACTCACTCAGAGACACAGGGCGCTCAGACTCACTCAGAGACACAGAGCGTTCAGACTCACTCAGAAACACAGGGCGCTCAGACTCACTCAGAGACACTGAGAGACACAGGGCGCACAGACTCACTCAGAGATAAAGGGCGCTCAGACTCACTCATAGACACAGGGCGCTCAGACTCACTTAGAGACACAGGGCGCTCAGAGACACTCAGAGACACAGGGCGCTCAGACTCACTCAGAGACACATGGCGCTCAGACTCACTCAGAGACACAGGGCGCTCAGAGACACATGGCGCTCAGACTCACTCAGAGACACAGGGCGCTCAGACTCACTCAGAGACACAGGGCGCTCAGACTCACTTAGAGACATAGGGCGCTCAGACTCACTCAGAGACACAGGGCGCTCAGAGTCACTCAGAGACACATGGCGCTCAGACTCACTCAGAGACACAGGGCGCTCAGACTCACGCAGAGACCCAGGGCGTTGAGACTCACTCAGAGACCCAGGGCGCACAGAGACACAGGGCGCTCAGACTCACTCAGAGACACAGGGCGCTCAGACTCACTCAGAGACACAGGGCGCTCAGACTCACTCAGAGACATAGGGCGCTCAGACTCACTCAGAGACAAAGGGCGCTTAGACTCACTCAGAGACCCAGGGCGCACAGAGACACAGGGCGCTCAGACTCACTCAGAGACACAGGGTGCTCAGACTCATTCAGAGACACAGGGCGCTCAGAGTCACTCAGAGACACAGGGCGCTCAGACTCACTCAGAGACACAGAGCGTTCAGACTCACTCAGAGACACTGAGAGACACAGGGCGCACATACTCACTCAGAGATAAAGGGCGCTCAGACTCACTCAGAGACACAGGGCGCTCAGACTCACTCAGAGACACAGGGCGCTCAGAGACACTCAGAGACACAGGGCGCTCAGACTCACTCAGAGACACAGGGCGCTCAGACTCACTCAGAGAAACTGAGAGACACAGGGCGCTCAGACTCACTCAGACTCACTCAGAGATACATGGCGCTCAGACTCACTCAGACTCACTCAGAGACACAGGGCGCTCAGACTCACTGAGAGACACAGGGCTCTCAGACTCACTCAGAGACACTCAGAGACATAGGGCTCTCAGACTCACTCAGATACACAGGGCGCTCAGACTCACTCAGAGACACAGGGAGCTCAGACTCACTCAGAGACACTCAGAGACACATGGCGCTCAGACTCACTCAGATACACAGGGCGCTCAGACTCACTCAGAGACACAGGGCGCTCAGACTCACTCAGAGACACAGGGCGCTCAGACTCACTCAGAGACACAAGGCGCTCAGACTCACTCAGAGACACAGGGCGCTCAGACTCACTCAGAGACACAGGGCGCTCAGACTCACTCAGAGACCCAGGGCGCACAGAGACACAGGGCGCTCAGACTCACTCAGAGACACAGGGTGCTCAGACTCATTCAGATACACAGGGCGCTCAGAGTCACTCAGAGACACAGGGCGCTCAGACTCACTCAGAGACACAGAGCGTTCAGACTCACTCAGAGACACTGAGAGACACAGGGCGCACATACTCACTCAGAGATAAAGGGCGCTCAGACTCACTCAGAGACACAGGGCGCTCAGACTCACTCAGAGACACAGGGCGCTCAGAGACACTCAGAGACACAGGTCGCTCAGACTCACTCAGAGACACAGGGCGCTCAGACTCACTCAGAGAAACTGAGAGACACAGGGCGCTCAGACTCACTCAGACTCACTCAGAGATACATGGCGCTCAGACTCACTCAGACTCACTCAGAGACACAGGGCGCTCAGACTCACTGAGAGACACAGGGCTCTCAGACTCACTCAGAGACACTGAGAGACACAGGGCGCTCAGACTCACTCAGATACACAGGGCGCTCAGACTCACTCAGAGACACAGGGCGCTCAGACTCACTCAGAGACACTCAGAGACACATGGCGCTCAGACTCACTCAGATACACAGGGCGCTCAGACTCACTCAGAGACACAGGGCGCTCAGACTCACTCAGAGACACAGGGCGCTCAGACTCACTCAGAGACACAAGGCGCTCAGACTCACTCAGAGACACAGGGCGCTCAGACTCACTCAGACTCACTCAGAGACACAGGGCGCTCAGACTCACTCAGATACACAGGGCGCTCAGACTCACTCAGAGACACAGGGCGCTCAGACTCACTCAGAGACACAGGGCGCTTAGACTCACTAAGAGACACAAGGCGCTCAGACTCACTCAGAGACACAGGGCGCTCAGACTCACTCAGAGACACAGAGCGTTCAGACTCACTCAGAAACACAGGGCGCTCAGACTCACTCAGAGACACTGAGAGACACAGGGCGCACAGACTCACTCAGAGATAAAGGGCGCTCAGACTCACTCAGAGACACAGGGCGCTCAGACTCACTCAGAGACACAGGGCGCTCAGACTCACTCAGAGACACTCAGAGACACAGGGCGCTCAGACTCACTCAGATACACAGGGCGCTCAGACTCACTCAGAGACACAGGGCGCTCAGACTCACTCAGAGACACAGGGCGCTCAGACTCACTCAGAGACACAGGGTGCTCAGACTCATTCAGAGACACAGGGCGCTCAGAGTCACTCAGAGACACAGGGCGCTCAGACTCACTCAGAGACACAGAGCGTTCAGACTCACTCAGAGACACTGAGAGACACAGGGCGCACATACTCACTCAGAGATAAAGGGCGCTCAGACTCACTCAGAGACACAGGGCGCTCAGACTCACTCAGAGACACAGGGCGCTCAGAGACACTCAGAGACACAGGGCGCTCAGACTCACTCAGAGACACAGGGCGCTCAGACTCACTCAGACTCACTCAGATACATGGCGCTCAGACTCACTCAGACTCACTCAGAGACAAAGGGCGCTCAGACTCACTGAGAGACACAGGGCTCTCAGACTCACTCAGAGACACTCAGAGACACAGGGCGCTCAGACTCACTCAGATACACAGGGCGCTCAGACTCACTCAGAGACACAGGGCGCTCAGACTCACTCAGAGACACTCAGAGACACATGGCGCTCAGACTCACTCAGATACACAGGGCGCTCAGACTCACTCAGAGACACAGGGCGCTCAGACTCACTCAGAGACACAGGGCGCTCAGACTCACTCAGAGACACAAGGCGCTCAAACTCACTCAGAGACACAGGGCGCTCAGACTCACTCAGAGACACAGGGCGCTCAGACTCACTCAGAGACCCAGGGCGCACAGAGACACAGGGCGTTCAGACACACTCAGAGACACAGGGTGCTCAGACTCATTCAGAGACACAGGGCGCTCAGAGTCACTCAGAGACACAGGGCGCTCAGACTCACTCAGAGACACAAAGCGTTCAGACTCACTCAGAGACACTGAGAGACACAGGGCGCACATACTCACTCAGAGATAAAGGGCGCTCAGACTCACTCAGAGACACAGGGCGCTCAGACTCACTCAGAGACACAGGGCGCTCAGAGACACTCAGAGACACAGGGCGCTCAGACTCACTCAGAGACACAGGGCGCTCAGACTCACTCAGAGAAACTGAGAGACACAGGGCGCTCAGACTCACTCAGACTCACTCAAAGATACATGGCGCTCAGACTCACTCAGACTCACTCAGAGACACAAGGCGCTCAGACTCACTCAGAGACACAGGGCGCTCAGACTCACTCAGAGACACAGAGCGTTCAGACTCACTCAGAAACACAGGGCGCTCAGACTCACTCAGAGACACTGAGAGACACAAGGCGCACAGACTCACTCAGAGATAAAGGGCGCTCAGACTCACTCAGAGACACAGGGCGCTCAGACTCACTCAGAGACACAGGGCGCTCAGAGACACTCAGAGACACAGGGCGCTCAGACTCACTCAGAGACACATGGCGCTCAGACTCACTCAGAGACACAGGGCGCTCAGAGACACATGGCGCTCAGACTCACTCAGAGACACAGGGCGCTCAGACTCACTCAGAGACACAGGGCGCTCAGACACACTTAGAGACATAGGGCGCTCAGAATCACTCAGAGACACAGGGCGCTCAGAGTCACTCAGAGACACATGGCGCTCAGACTCACTCAGAGACACAGGGCGCTCAGACTCACGCAGAGACCCAGGGCGTTGAGACTCACTCAGAGACCCAGGGCGCACAGAGACACAGGGCGCTCAGACTCACTCAGAGACACAGGGCGCTCAGACTCACTCAGAGACACAGGGCGCTCAGACTCACTCAGAGACATAGGGCGCTCAGACTCACTCAGAGACAAAGGGCGCTCAGAATCACTCAGAGACACAGGGCGCTCAGACTCACTCAGAGACACAGGGCGCTCAGACTCACTCAGAGACATAGGGCGCTCAGACTCACTCAGAGACACAGGGCGTTCAGACTCACTCAGAGACACAGGGCGCTCAGACTCACTCAGAGACCCAGGGCGCACAGATACACAGGGCGCTCAGACTCACTCAGAGACACAGGGTGCTCAGACTCATTCAGAGACACAGGGCGCTCAGAGTCACTCAGAGACACAGGGCGCTCAGACTCACTCAGAGACACAGAGCGTTCAGACTCACTCAGAGACACTGATAGACACAGGGCGCACATACTCACTCAGAGATAAAGGGCGCTCAGACTCACTCAGAGACACAGGGCGCTCAGACTCACTCAGAGACACAGGGCGCTCAGAGACACTCAGAGACACAGGGCGCTCAGACTCACTCAGAGACACAGGGCGCTCAGACTCACTCAGAGAAACTGAGAGACACAGGGCGCTCAGACTCACTCAGACTCACTCAGAGATACATGGCGCTCAGACTCACTCAGACTCACTCAGAGACACAGGGCGCTCAGACTCACTGAGAGACACAGGGCTCTCAGACTCACTCAGAGACACTCAGAGACACAGGGCGCTCAGACTCACTCAGATACACAGGGCGCTCAGACTCACTCAGAGACACAGGGCGCTCAGACTCACTCAGAGACACTCAGAGACACATGGCGCTCAGACTCACTCAGATACACAGGGCGCTCAGACTCACTCAGAGACACAGGGCGCTCAGACTCACTCAGAGACACAGGGTGCTCAGACTCATTCAGAGACACAGGGCGCTCAGAGTCACTCAGAGACACAGGGCGCTCAGACTCACTCAGAGACACAGAGCGTTCAGACTCACTCAGAGACACTGAGAGACACAGGGCGCACATACTCACTCAGAGATAAAGGGCGCTCAGACTCACTCAGAGACACAGGGCGCTCAGACTCACTCAGAGACACAGGGCGCTCAGAGACACTCAGAGACACAGGGCGCTCAGACTCACTCAGAGACACAGGGCGCTCAGACTCACTCAGAGAAACTGAGAGACACAGGGCGCTCAGACTCACTCAGACTCACTCAGAGATACATGGCGCTCAGACTTACTCAGACTCACTCAGAGACACAGGGCGCTCAGACTCACTGAGAGACACAGGGCTCTCAGACTCACTCAGAGACACTCAGAGACACAGGGCGCTCAGACTCACTCAGATACACAGGGCGCTCAGACTCACTCAGAGACACAGGGCGCTCAGACTCACTCAGAGACACTCAGAGACACATGGCGCTCAGACTCACTCAGATACACAGGGCGCTCAGACTCACTCAGAGACACAGGGCGCTCAGACTCACTCAGAGACACAGGGCGCTCAGACTCACTCAGAGACACAAGGCGCTCAGACTCACTCAGAGACACAAGGCGCTCAGACTCACTGAGAGACACAGGGCTCTCAGACTCACTCAGAGACACAGGGCGCTCAGACTCACTCAGATACACAGGGCGCTCAGACTCACTCAGAGACACAGGGCGCTCAGACTCACTCAGAGACACAAGGCGCTCAGACTCACTCAGAGACACAGGGCGCTCAGACTCACTCAGAGACACAGAGCGTTCAGACTCACTCCGAAACACAGGGCGCTCAGACTCACTCAGAGACACTGAGAGACACAGGGCGCACAGACTCACTCAGAGATAAAGGGCGCTCAGACTCACTCATAGACACAGGGCGCTCAGACTCACTCAGAGACACAGGGCGCTCAGAGACACTCAGAGACACAGGGCGCTCAGACTCACTCAGAGACACAGGGCGCTCAGACTCACTCAGAGAAACTGAGAGACACAGGGCGCTCAGACTCACTCAGACTCACTCAGAGACACATGGCGCTCAGACTCACTCAGACTCACTCAGAGACACAGGGCGCTCAGACTCACTGAGAGACACAGGGCTCTCAGACTCACTCAGAGACACTCAGAGACACAGGGCGCTCAGACTCACTCAGATACACAGGGCGCTCAGACTCACTCAGAGACAGAGGGCGCTCAGACTCACTCAGAGACACTCAGAGACACAGGGCGCTCAGACTCACTCAGATACACAGGGCGCTCAGACTCACTCAGAGACACAGGGCGCTCAGACTCACTCAGAGACACAGAGCGTTCAGACTCACTCAGAAACACAGGGCGCTCAGACTCACTCAGACTCACTCAGAGACACTCAGAGACACAGGGCGCTCAGACTCACTCAGAGACACAGAGCGTTCAGACTCACTCAACTCAGAAACACAGGGCGCTCAGACTCACTCAGACTCACTCAGAGACACTCAGAGACACAGGGCGCTCAGACTCACTCAGAGACACAGGGCGCTCAGACTCACTCAGAGACAATCAGAGACACATGGCGCTCAGACTCACTCAGATACACAGGGCGCTCAGACTCACTCAGAGACACAGGGCGCTCAGACTCACTCAGAGACACAGGTCGCTCAGACTCACTCAGAGACACAGGGCGCTCAGACTCACTCAGAGACACAGGGCGCTCAGACTCACTCAGACTCACTCAGAGACACAGGGCGCTCAGACTCACTCAGAGACACAGGGCGCTCAGACTCACTCAGAGACACAGAGCGCTCAGACTCACTCAGAGACACAGGGCGCTCAGAGTCACTCAGAGACACAGGGCGCTCAGACTCACTCAGACTCACTCAGAGACACAGGGCGCTCAGACTCACTCAGACTCACTCAGAGACACAGGGCGTTCAGACTCACTCAGAGACACAGGGCGTTCAGACTCACTCAGACTCACTCAGAGACACAGGGCGTTCAGACTCACTCAGAGACACAGGGTGCTCAGACTCACTCAGAGACACAGGGCGCTCAGACTCACTCAGAGACACAGGGCGCTCAGACTCACTCAGAGACACAGGGCGCTCAGAGACACAGGGCGCTCAGACTCACGCAGAGACACAGGGCGCTTAGGCTCACTCAGATACACATGGCGCTCAGACTCACTCAGAGACACAGGGCGCTCAGAGACACAGGGCGCTCAGACTCACGCAGAGACACAGGGCGCTCAGACTCACTCAGAGACACAGGGCGCTCAGACTCACTCAGAGACACAGAGCGCTCAGACTCACTCAGAGACACAGGGCGCTCAGAGTCACTCAGAGACACAGGGCGCTCAGACTCACTCAGAGACAATCAGAGACACATGGCGCTCAGACTCACTCAGATACACAGGGCGCTCAGACTCACTCAGAGACACAGGGCGCTCAGACTCACTCAGAGACACAGGTCGCTCAGACTCACTCAGAGACACATGGCGCTCAGACTCACTCAGAGGCACAGGGCGCTCAGACTCACTCAGACTCACTCAGAGACACAGGGCGCTTAGACTCACTCAGAGACACAGGGCGCTCAGACTAACTCAGAGACACAGAGCGCTCAGACTCACTCAGAGACGCAGGGCGCTCAGAGTCACTCAGAGACACAGGGCGCTCAGACTCACTCAGACTCACTCAGAGACACAGGGCGCTCAGACTCACTCAGACTCACTCAGAGACACAGGGCGTTCAGACTCACTCAGAGACACAGGGCGCTCAGACTCACTCAGACTCACTCAGAGACACAGGGCGTTCAGACTCACTCAGAGACACAGGGTGCTCAGACTCACTCAGAGACACAGGGCGCTCAGACTCACTCAGAGACACAGGGCGCTCAGACTCACTCAGAGACACAGGGCGCTCAGACTCACTCAGAGACACAGGGCGCTCAGAGACACAGGGCGCTCAGACTCACGCAGAGACACAGGGCGCTCAGACTCACTCAGATACACATGGCGCTCAGACTCACTCAGAGCCACAGGGCGCTCAGAGACACAGGGCGCTCAGACTCACGCAGAGACACAGGGCGCTCAGACTCACTCAGAGACACAGGGCGCTCAGACTCACTCAGAGACACAGAGCGCTCAGACTCACTCAGAGACACAGGGCGCTCAGAGTCACTCAGAGACACAGGGCGCTCAGACTCACTCAGACTCACTCAGAGTCACAGGGCGCTCAGACTCACTCAGACTCACTCAGAGACACAGGGCGTTCAAACTCACTCAGAGACACAGGGTGCTCAGACTCACTCAGAGACACAGGGCTCTCAGACTCACTCAGAGACACAGGGCGCTCAGACTCATTCAGAGACACAGGGCGCTCAGAGACACAGGGCGCTCAGACTCACGCAGAGACACAGGGCGCTCAGACTCACTCAGAGACACATGGCGCTCAGACTCACTCAGAGACACAGGGCGCTCAGAGACACATGGCGCTCAGACTCACTCAGAGACACAGGGCGCTCAGACTCACTCAGAGACACAGGGCGCTCAGACTCACTTAGAGACATAGGGCGCTCAGACTCACTCAGAGACACAGGGCGCTCAGAGTCACTCAGAGACACATGGCGCTCAGACTCACTCAGAGACACAGGGCGCTCAGACTCACTCAGAGACACAGGGCGTTGAGACTCACTCAGAGACCCAGGGCGCACAGAGACACAGGGCGCTCAGACTCACTCAGAGACACAGGGCGCTCAGACTCACTCAGAGACACAGGGCGCTCAGATTCACTCAGAGACATGGGGCGCTCAGACTCACTCAGAGACACTGGGCGCTCAGAATCACTCAGAGACACAGGGCGCTCAGACTCACTCAGAGACACAGGGCGCTCAGACTCACTCAGAGACATAGGGCGCTCAGACTCACTCAGAGACACAGGGCGTTCAGACTCACTCAGAGACACAGGGCGCTCAGACTCACTCAGAGACCCAGGGCGCACAGAGACACAGGGCGCTCAGACTCACTCAGAGACACAGGGTGCTCAGACTCATTCAGAGACACAGGGCGCTCAGAGTCACTCAGAGACACAGAGCGTTCAGACTCACTCAGAGACACTGAGAGACACAGGGCGCACATACTCACTCAGAGATAAAGGGCGCTCAGACTCACTCAGAGACACAGGGCGCTCAGACTCACTCAGAGACACAGGGCGCTCAGAGACACTCAGAGACACAGGGCGCTCAGACTCACTCAGAGACACAGGGCGCTCAGACTCACTCAGAGAAACTGAGAGACACAGGGCGCTCAGACTCACTCAGACTCACTCAGAGATACATGGCGCTCAGACTCACTCAGACTCACTCAGAGACACAGGGCGCTCAGACTCACTGAGAGACACAGGGCTCTCAAACTCACTCAGAGACACTCAGAGACACAGGGCGCTCAGACTCACTCGGATACACAGGGCGCTCAGACTCACTCAGAGACACAGGGCGCTCAGACTCACTCAGAGACACTCAGAGACACATGGCGCTCAGACTCACTCAGATACACAGGGCGCTCAGACTCACTCAGAGACACAGGGCGCTCAGACTCACTCAGAGACACAGCGTGCTCAGACTCATTCAGAGACACAGGGCGCTCAGAGTCACTCAGAGATCCAGGGCGCTCAGACTCACTCAGAGACACAGAGCGTTCAGACTCACTCAGAGACACTGAGAGACACAGGGCGCACATACTCACTCAGAGATAAAGGGCGCTCAGACTCACTCAGAGACACAGGGCGCTCAGACTCACTCAGAGACACAGGGCGCTCAGAGACACTCAGAGACACAGGGCGCTCAGACTCACTCAGAGACACAGGGCGCTCAGACTCACTCAGAGAAACTGAGAGACACAGGGCGCTCAGACTCACTCAGACTCACTCAGAGATACATGGCGCTCAGACTCACTCAGACTCACTCAGAGACACAGGGCGCTCAGACTCACTGAGAGACACAGGGCTCTCAGACTCACTCAGAGACACTGAGAGACACAGGGCGCTCAGACTCACTCAGATACACAGGGCGCTCAGACTCACTCAGAGACACAGGGCGCTCAGACTCACTCAGAGACACTCAGAGACACATGGCGCTCAGACTCACTCAGATACACAGGGCGCTCAGACTCACTCAGAGACACAGGGCGCTCAGACTCACTCAGAGACACAGGGCGCTCAGACTCACTCAGAGACACAAGGCGCTCAGACTCACTCAGAGACACAGGGCGCTCAGACTCACTCAGACTCACTCAGAGACACAGGGCGCTCAGACTCACTCAGATACACAGGGCGCTCAGACTCACTCAGAGACACAGGGCGCTCAGACTCACTCAGAGACACAGGGCGCTCAGACTCACTCAGAGACACAAGGCGCTCAGACTCACTCAGAGACACAGGGCGCTCAGACTCACTCAGAGACACAGAGCGTTCAGACTCACTCAGAAACACAGGGCGCTCAGACTCACTCAGAGACACTGAGAGACACAGGGCGCACAGACTCACTCAGAGATAAAGGGCGCTCAGACTCACTCAGAGACACAGGGCGCTCAGACTCACTCAGAGACACAGGGCGCTCAGAGACACTCAGAGACACAGGGCGCTCAGACTCACTCAGAGACACAGGGCGCTCAGACTCACTCAGAGAAACTGAGAGACACAGGGCGTTCAGACTCACTCAGACTCACTCAGAGACACATGGCGCTCAGACTCACTCAGACTCACTCAGAGACACAGGGCGCTCAGACTCACTGAGAGACACAGGGCTCTCAGACTCACTCAGAGACACTCAGAGACACAGGGCGCTCAGACTCACTCAGATACACAGGGCGCTCAGACTCACTCAGAGACACAGGGCGCTCAGACTCACTCAGAGACACTCAGAGACACAGGGCGCTCAGACTCACTCAGATACACAGGGCGCTCAGACTCACTCAGAGACACAGGGCGCTCAGACTCACTTAGAGACACAGGGCGCTCAGACTCACTCAGAGACACAAGGCGCTCAGACTCACTCAGAGACACAGGGCGTTCAGACTCACTCAGACTCACTCAGAGACACAGGGCGCTCAGACTCACTCAGATACACAGGGCGCTCAGACTCACTCAGAGACACTCAGAGACACAGGGCGCTCAGAATCATTCAGATACACAGGGCGCTCAGACTCACTCAGAGACACAGGGCGCTCAGACTCACTCAGAGACACAGGGCGCTCAGACTCACTCAGAGACACAAGGCGCTCAGACTCACTCAGAGAGACAAATATCACAAAACACTTCGCGCCATCGCCGGCCGAGCACGCGACGACACTATCCCACCACTGCTAGGACTTGATGGTGACGTAGTGACTGATGACCTAGACAAAGCGACACTTCTCATCGACCATTTTGCTGCACAATCCACACTTCACATACCCGACACGCATGTCCCACCACCTAGCATGGCAAACACACCACCGGTACCCACACTCGAACAAATCACAACCAACGAACACGAAGTACTCCAAATCCTAAACTCACTAGACGCCAACAAATCAACCGGACCAGATGGCCTCCCTGTAAAATTACTCAAACTCACGGCACCCATAATCGCAAAGCCATTGTCACAATTATTCAACAAATCACTCCCTCTCGGAATTTACCCAAGCAATTTCAAGGCAGCTAATGTTAAACCCATATTCAAAAACAAAGGTTCGCCCTCTGACCCCACATGCTACCGACCAATCAGCATTCTTTCAGCTCTCTCAAAGGTATTTGAAAAGCTTGTGTACAAAAACATATACGGCCACATTACTACCCACGCCCTTCTGACAGAGAAACAAAGCGGCTATCGAAGGCACCATAGCACTGAACTACATCTTCATTATTTAGCCCATAATTTATACAAATCTTTAGACTCTGGCCGCGATTTCACCGCTATCTATTTAGATATTTCAAAATATTTCGACAAAATTTGGCACAGGGGCTTATTACACAAATACAAAAACGAATTCGGGATTTCAGGAAGACTTCTCAACTGGTTAAAATCCTACTTGAGCGACAGAACACAACGAGTACACATTCGAAATAAATTTTCCGTTCCACGTAAAATTAATGCCGGCTGTCCGCAAGGATCTGTTCTTGGACCATTGCTGGCTTTAATCTACCTAGACGGACTTTCGAATCGCACGTACAACGACATATTATTTTTTGCAGACGATACCTCATTATATGCCTCTCACACAGCAATGAACTTACTAACTACCCAACACACATTACAGCACGACTTGGACGAAATTCATAAATATGGTCAGGAGTCGGCCATTACATTCAACGCTGCCAAAACCATCCAACAAACATTTTCCCACAAAAGCCAACTCCAACCACCAACACTTACATTTGGAGATGTCCCAATACCCATAAACGAAACACATAAGCACCTTGGCATGACTTTTTCAAAGGATCTCCGTTTCCATGAACATGTGAACGAAATATTAAATAAAGTCAATAAAACACTCGGTCCACTGTACGCTATTGCACAGCACCTTCCCCGACACGTTCTAGATCAAATATATAAAACATACATCAGACCACACTTCGACTACTGTGACACCATCTACGACGGACATATCACAATTCAAGACGCGACAAGACTGGAGACACTGCAAAACAGAGTAGCTAGGCTGACGACTGGGACGCTCTTTAGAACATCATCCGACAAATTACGAATCGAGCTGGGATGGGACAAGCTGACCACGAGACGACACATTCACCGCCTAACACTCTACCACAAATTAACTGCACCTGAACGTCACAACACACCCAGCTACATCACCGCCATCATGCCACATTCACGCGAACACGACACGAACAGGACACTAAGAAACGCAAACCATTACACCCTAGTTCAAACTCGCACTACGTCACACCAGCGCTCCTTCTTCACTCTCACCGGAAACCAATGGAACCAATTACCAGAAGCCACGAAACAGCTCCCTTGTCCCGACTTCAAAAAACAGATTACACAGCAGTTATGTATACCCAAGCCCCCCTTATATTATTCACATGGAACTAAAGCAAGCAACATTCTCCACACCAGATTGAGAACTGATATGTCCCAACTAAACGCCCACATGTTCATAATTCAGAAGTCAGACTCCCCGGTATGTGCCTGCGGGCACCCACAAGAAAACACAACACACTTTGTCTGTTCATGCCCGATATACACTTGTCATAGAAACGAATTGATTAGCAACATATCCCAGAGTCTACACTACAACTTCACGCAGGAGTCCAGATCCACCCAATCACAAATCCTGTTGCACGGCACGTGTCTCAGTAGCGGCGGCGGCCGCGCGGTAGCCCGTCACTTCCAAAACTATTTGCAAAACTCTCACAGATTCACTGGTGTTTATTAAATCGTAGTCCTGTGCAGGCTCTGGTGGGTCCGCTCCTCCGGCGGGGCGCGCGGTGTATGATCTGCTGCGCGCGATGACCAGTGATACGGCGGCGGTTGAGTTATTAGGTACCTGATGATATGTGTTAGAGTTGGCGCCTAGAGTCAAGCTCCCCAGCTTTTGCGCCAACTCTACCTTATGTATACCATATAAATATGTTATAAAACAATAAACATGTTGATGACAGGGCACTCAGACTCACTCAGACTCACTCAGAGACACAGGGCGCTCAGACTCACTCAGAGACACAGGGCGCTCAGACTCACTCAGAGACACAGGGCGCTCAGACTCACTCAGAGACAATCAGAGACACATGGCGCTCAGACTCACTCAGAGACACAGGGCGCTCAGACTCACTCAGAGACACAGGGCGCTCAGACTCACTCAGAGACACAGGGCGCTCAGACTCACTCAGAGACACAGAGCGTTCAGACTCACTCAGAAACACAGGGCGCTCAGACTCACTCCGACTCACTCAGAGACACTCAGAGACACATGGCGCTCAGACTCAGAGACACAGGGCGCTCAGACTCACTCAGAGACACTCAGAGACACATGGCGCTCAGACTCACTCAGAGACACAGGGCGCTCAGACTCACTCAGAGACACAGGGCGCTCAGACTCACTCAGAGACACAGGGCGCTCAGACTCACTCAGAGACACAGGGCGCTCAGACTCACTCAGAGACACAGGGCGCTCAGACTCACTCAGAGACACAGGGCGCTCAGACTCACTCAGAGACACAGGGCGCTCAGAGACACTCAGAGACACAGGGCGCTCAGACTCACTCAGAGACACCCAGAGACACATGGCGCTCAGACTCACTCAGAGACACAGGGCGCTCAGACTCACTCAGAGACACAGGGCGCTCAGACTCACTCAGAGACACAGAGCGTTCAGACTCACTCAGAAACACAGGGCGCTCAGACTCACTCAGACTCACTCAGATACACTCAGGGACACATGGCGCTCAGACTTACTCAGATACACAGGGCGCTCAGACTCACTCAGAGACACAGGGCGCTCAGACTCACTCAGAGACACAGAGCGTTCAGACTCACTCAGAAACACAGGGCGCTCAGACTCACTCAGACTCACTCAGAGACAATCAGAGACACAGGGCGCTCAGACTCACTCAGAGACACAGAGCGTTCAGACTCACTCAACTCAGAAACACAGGGCGCTCAGACTCACTCAGACTCACTCAGAGACACTCAGAGACACAGGGCGCTCAGACTCACTCAGAGACACAGGGCGCTCAGACTCACTCAGAGACAATCAGAGACACATGGCGCTCAGACTCACTCAGATACACAGGGCGCTCAGACTCACTCAGAGACACAGGGCGCTCAGACTCACTCAGAGACACAGGTCGCTCAGACTCACTCAGAGACATAGGGCGCTCAGACTCACTCAGAGACACAGGGCGCTCAGACTCACTCAGACTCACTCAGAGACACAGGGCGCTCAGACTCACTCAGAGACACAGGGCGCTCAGACTCACTCAGAGACACAGGGCGCTCAGACTCACTCAGAGACACAGGGCGCTCAGACTCACTCAGAGACACAGGGCGCTCAGACTCACTCAGAGACACAGGGCTAAACACCGACTAATCTTCTATCACAAGCTTCTCGACCCACGTACTGATATGCCACAATACACCAGAGACATAGTACCGGAAACAAGACACCAGAACACAGGACGTGCGCTTCGAAATGCTAATACACTGACACTTCCAAACAATAGAAGAACACTCTTCCAGCAATCCTACATCCCAAAAAACACCCGACAGTGGAATGATCTGCCTGAGCCTACAAGAACCGAGCCTTGCCTCAAATCCTTCAAAAGAGCGATAGATTCTCGATTCGGTGCCGAGGTCCCTCCAAAATTTAACAACATGGGATCACAGATCGGAAACATTTTGTATACTCGTCTTAGACTTGATTCATCAGTTCTCAATGCTCACCTCTTCCAAATTCAAAAAAACCCTTCCCCTTGCTGCGAGTGTGGGAACCCAAGAGAGAATGTAGAACATTTTGTTCTAAATTGTCCCCGCTTTAACGTGCTACGCTCATAACTTTTTGACCAAGTTTCACGAATAATGCCAAGTTTTTCCCGAAATAATAACTCAAACAAGCTTGAAGTTTTACTTCATGGTATTGATTTAAGTGAAAACGAAGGAATTGCAGATGCCAAATCGTTCCGTAAATTTCTGATCAAAACAAAAAGATTCCAGACCTAAAAGCACCCAGCAGCGGATGGCGGGGCGGGCGGCACGTGGCGCCGCCTGGAGGCGGCCGATTCGACTACTGAGTGGCGGATGTAGTGCGATGTGGCGGCGGTTAGTGGATAGCGATATGTTTTATTGTTAGTTATTTATATTTTCATGTTAAGTAACGAACAGTAATTTTAGAGAGGTGCTTTAATTTAAGAATTGTATTCTTTTGCACCAATCTAACCACGATTATTTGTCTTGTTTTTTTCTTCTGAATTCTGAAAAATACACGTGATGATGTGATGATGAGGGCGCTCAGACTCACTCAGAGACACAAGGCACTCAGACTCACTCAGAGACACAAGGCGCTCAGACTCACTCAGAGACACAGGGCGCTCAGACTCACTCAGACTCACTCAGAGACACAGGGCGCTCAGACTCACTCAGAGACACAAGGCGCTCAGACTCACTCAGAGACACAAGGCGCTCAGACTCACTCAGAGACACAGGGCGCTCAGACTCACTCAGAGACACAGGGCGCTCAGACTCACTCAGAGACACTCAGAGACACAGGGCGCTCAGACTCACTCAGAGACACAGGGCGCTCAGACTCACTCAGAGACACAGGGCGCTCAGACTCACTCAGAGACACAGGGCGCTCAGACTCACTCAGAGACACAGGGCGCTCAGACTCACTCAGAGACACAGGGCGCTCAGACTCACTCAGAGACACAGGGCGCTCAGACTCACTCAGAGACACAAGGCGCTCAGACTCACTCAGAGACACAAGGCGCTCAGACTCACTCAGAGACACAGGGCGCTCAGACTCACTCAGAGACACAGGGCGCTCAGACTCACTCAGAGACACAAGGCGCTCAGACTCACTCAGAGACACAAGGCGCTCAGACTCACTCAGAGACACAGGGCGCTCAGACTCACTCAGAGACACAGGGCGCTCAGACTCACTCAGAGACACAAGGCGCTCAGACTCACTCAGAGACACAAGGCGCTCAGACTCACTCAGAGACACAGGGCGCTCAGACTCACTCAGAGACACAGGGCGCTCAGACTCACTCAGAGACACAGGGCGCTCAGACTCACTCAGAGACACAGGGCGCTCAGACCCACTCAGAGACACAGGGCGCTCAGACTCACTCAGAGACACAGGGCGCTCAGACTCACTCAGAGACACAGGGCGCTCAGACTCACTCAGAGACACAGGGCGCTCAGACTCACTCAGAGACACAGGGCGCTCAGACTCACTCAGAGACACAGGGCGCTCAGACTCACTCAGAGACACAAGGCGCTCAGACTCACTCAGAGACACAGGGCGCTCAGACTCACTCAGAGACACAGGGCGCTCAGACTCACTCAGAGACACAGGGCGCTCAGACTCACTCAGAGACACAAGGCGCTCAGACTCACTCAGAGACACAGGGCGCTCAGACTCACTCAGAGACACAAGGCGCTCAGACTCACTCAGAGACACAGGGCGCTCAGACTCACTCAGAGACACAGGGCGCTCAGACTCACTCAGAGACACAAGGCGCTCAGACTCACTCAGAGACACAGGGCGCTCAGACTCACTCAGAGACACAGGGCGCTCAGACTCACTCAGAGACACAGGGCGCTCAGACTCACTCAGAGACACAGGGCGCTCAGACTCACTCAGAGACACAGGGCGCTCAGACTCACTCAGAGACACAGGGCGCTCAGACTCACTCAGAGACACAAGGCGCTCAGACTCACTCAGAGACACAAGGCGCTCAGACTCACTCAGAGACACAGGGCGCTCAGACTCACTCAGAGACACAAGGCGCTCAGACTCACTCCGAGACACAGGGCGCTCAGACTCACTCAGAGACACAGGGCGCTCAGACTCACTCAGAGACACAAGGCGCTCAGACTCACTCCGAGACACAGGGCGCTCAGACTCACTCAGAGACACAGGGCGCTCAGACTCACTCAGAGACACAGGGCGCTCAGACTCACTCAGAGACACAGGGCGCTCAGACTCACTCAGAGACACAGGGCGCTCAGACTCACTCAGAGACACAGGGCGCTCAGACTCACTCAGAGACACAGGGCGCTCAGACTCACTCAGAGACACAAGGCGCTCAGACTCACTCAGAGACACAAGGCGCTCAGACTCACTCAGAGACACAGGGCGCTCAGACTCACTCAGAGACAGAAGGCGCTCAGACTCACTCCGAGACACAGGGCGCTCAGACTCACTCAGAGACACATGGCGCTCAGACTCACTCAGAGACACAGGGCGCTCAGACTCACTCAGAGACACAGGGCGCTCAGACTCACTCAGAGACACAGGGCGCTCAGACTCACTCAGAGACACAGGGCGCTCAGACTCACTCAGAGACACAGGGCGCTCAGACTCACTCAGAGACACAGGGCGCTCAGACTCACTCAGAGACACAGGGCGCTCAGACTCACTCAGACTCACTCAGAGACACAGGGCGCTCAGACTCACTCAGAGACACAGGGCGCTCAGACTCACTCAGAGACACAGGGCGCTCAGACTCACTCCGAGACACAGGGCGCTCAGACTCACTCAGAGACACTCAGAGACACAGGGCGCTCAGACTCACTCAGACTCACTCAGAGACACAGGGCGCTAACACTCACTAAGAGACACAGGGCGCTCAGACTCACTCAGAGACACAGGGCGCTCAGACTCACTCAGAGACACAGGGCGCTCAGACTCACTCAGAGACACAGGGCGCTCAGACTCACTCAGAGACACAGGGCGCTCAGACTCACTCAGAGACACAGGGCGCTCAGACTCACTCAGAGACACAGGGCGCTCAGACTCACTCAGAGACACAGGGCGCTCAGACTCACTCAGAGACACAAGGCACTCAGACTCACTCAGAGACACAAGGCGCTCAGACTCACTCAGAGACACAGGGCGCTCAGACTCACTCAGACTCACTCAGAGACACAGGGCGCTCAGACTCACTCAGAGACACAAGGCGCTCAGACTCACTCAGAGACACAAGGCGCTCAGACTCACTCAGAGACACAGGGCGCTCAGACTCACTCAGAGACACAGGGCGCTCAGACTCACTCAGAGACACTCAGAGACACAGGGCGCTCAGACTCACTCAGAGACACAGGGCGCTCAGACTCACTCAGAGACACAGGGCGCTCAGACTCACTCAGAGACACAGGGCGCTCAGACTCACTCAGAGACACAGGGCGCTCAGACTCACTCAGAGACACAGGGCGCTCAGACTCACTCAGAGACACAGGGCGCTCAGACTCACTCAGAGACACAAGGCGCTCAGACTCACTCAGAGACACAAGGCGCTCAGACTCACTCAGAGACACAGGGCGCTCAGACTCACTCAGAGACACAGGGCGCTCAGACTCACTCAGAGACACAAGGCGCTCAGACTCACTCAGAGACACAAGGCGCTCAGACTCACTCAGAGACACAGGGCGCTCAGACTCACTCAGAGACACAGGGCGCTCAGACTCACTCAGAGACACAAGGCGCTCAGACTCACTCAGAGACACAAGGCGCTCAGACTCACTCAGAGACACAGGGCGCTCAGACTCACTCAGAGACACAGGGCGCTCAGACTCACTCAGAGACACAGGGCGCTCAGACTCACTCAGAGACACAGGGCGCTCAGACCCACTCAGAGACACAGGGCGCTCAGACTCACTCAGAGACACAGGGCGCTCAGACTCACTCAGAGACACAGGGCGCTCAGACTCACTCAGAGACACAGGGCGCTCAGACTCACTCAGAGACACAGGGCGCTCAGACTCACTCAGAGACACAGGGCGCTCAGACTCACTCAGAGACACAAGGCGCTCAGACTCACTCAGAGACACAGGGCGCTCAGACTCACTCAGAGACACAGGGCGCTCAGACTCACTCAGAGACACAGGGCGCTCAGACTCACTCAGAGACACAAGGCGCTCAGACTCACTCAGAGACACAGGGCGCTCAGACTCACTCAGAGACACAAGGCGCTCAGACTCACTCAGAGACACAGGGCGCTCAGACTCACTCAGAGACACAGGGCGCTCAGACTCACTCAGAGACACAAGGCGCTCAGACTCACTCAGAGACACAGGGCGCTCAGACTCACTCAGAGACACAGGGCGCTCAGACTCACTCAGAGACACAGGGCGCTCAGACTCACTCAGAGACACAGGGCGCTCAGACTCACTCAGAGACACAGGGCGCTCAGACTCACTCAGAGACACAGGGCGCTCAGACTCACTCAGAGACACAAGGCGCTCAGACTCACTCAGAGACACAAGGCGCTCAGACTCACTCAGAGACACAGGGCGCTCAGACTCACTCAGAGACACAAGGCGCTCAGACTCACTCCGAGACACAGGGCGCTCAGACTCACTCAGAGACACAGGGCGCTCAGACTCACTCAGAGACACAAGGCGCTCAGACTCACTCCGAGACACAGGGCGCTCAGACTCACTCAGAGACACAGGGCGCTCAGACTCACTCAGAGACACAGGGCGCTCAGACTCACTCAGAGACACAGGGCGCTCAGACTCACTCAGAGACACAGGGCGCTCAGACTCACTCAGAGACACAGGGCGCTCAGACTCACTCAGAGACACAGGGCGCTCAGACTCACTCAGAGACACAAGGCGCTCAGACTCACTCAGAGACACAAGGCGCTCAGACTCACTCAGAGACACAGGGCGCTCAGACTCACTCAGAGACAGAAGGCGCTCAGACTCACTCCGAGACACAGGGCGCTCAGACTCACTCAGAGACACATGGCGCTCAGACTCACTCAGAGACACAGGGCGCTCAGACTCACTCAGAGACACAGGGCGCTCAGACTCACTCAGAGACACAGGGCGCTCAGACTCACTCAGAGACACAGGGCGCTCAGACTCACTCAGAGACACAGGGCGCTCAGACTCACTCAGAGACACAGGGCGCTCAGACTCACTCAGAGACACAGGGCGCTCAGACTCACTCAGACTCACTCAGAGACACAGGGCGCTCAGACTCACTCAGAGACACAGGGCGCTCAGACTCACTCAGAGACACAGGGCGCTCAGACTCACTCCGAGACACAGGGCGCTCAGACTCACTCAGAGACACTCAGAGACACAGGGCGCTCAGACTCACTCAGACTCACTCAGAGACACAGGGCGCTAACACTCACTAAGAGACACAGGGCGCTCAGACTCACTCAGAGACACAGGGCGCTCAGACTCACTCAGAGACACAGGGCGCTCAGACTCACTCAGAGACACAGGGCGCTCAGACTCACTCAGAGACACAGGGCGCTCAGACTCACTCAGAGACACAGGGCGCTCAGACTCACTCAGAGACACAGGGCGCTCAGACTCACTCAGAGACACAGGGCGCTCAGACTCACTCAGAGACACAGGGCGCTCAGACTCACTCAGAGACACAGGGCGCTCAGACTCACTCAGACTCACTCAGAGACACAGGGCGCTCAGACTCACTCAGAGACACAGGGCGCTCAGACTCACTCAGAGACACAGGGCGCTCAGACTCACTCAGAGACACAGGGCGCTCAGACTCACTCAGAGACACAGGGCGCTCAGACTTACTCAGAGACACAGGGCGCTCAGACTCACTCAGAGACACAGGGCGCTCAGACTCACTCAGAGACACAGGGCGCTCAGACTCACTCAGAGACACAGGGCGCTCAGACTCACTCAGAGACACAGGGCGCTCAGACTCACTCAGAGACACAGGGCGCTCAGACTTACTCAGAGACACAGGGCGCTCAGACTCACTCAGAGACACAGGGCGCTCAGACTCACTCAGAGACACAGGGCGCTCAGACTCACTCAGAGACACAGGGCGCTCAGACTCACTCAGAGACACAGGGCGCTCAGACTCACTCAGAGACACAGGGCGCTCAGACTCACTCAGAGACACAGGGCGCTCAGACTCACTCAGAGACACATGACGCTCAGACTCACTCAGAGACACAGGGCGCTCAGACTCACTCAGAGACACAGGGCGCTCAGACTCACTCAGAGACACAGGGCTCTCAGACTCACGCAGAGACACAGGGCGCTCAGACTCACTCAGAGACACAGGGCGCTCAGACTCACTCAGAGACACAGGGCGCTCAGACTCACTCAGAGACACAGGGCGCTCAGACTCACTCAGACTCACTCAGAGACACAGGGCGCTCAGACTCACTCAGAGACACAGGGCGCTCAGACTCACTCAGAGACACAGGGCGCTCAGACTCACTCAGAGACACAGGGCGCTCAGACTCACTCAGATACACAGGGCGCTCAGACTCACTCAGAGACACAGGGCGCTCAGACTCACTCAGAGACACAGGGCGCTCAGACTCACTCAGAGACACAGGGCGCTCAGACTCACTCAGAGACACAGGGCGCTCAGACTCACTCAGAGACACAGGGCGCTCAGACTCACTCAGACTCACTCAGAGACACAGGGCGCTCAGACTCACTCAGAGACACAGGGCGCTCAGACTCACTCAGAGACACAGGGCGCTCAGACTCACTCAGAGACACAAGGCGCTCAGACTCACTCAGAGACACAGGGCGCTCAGAGACACTCAGGGACACAGGGCGCTCAGACTCACTCAGACTCACTCAGAGACACAGGGCGCTCAGACTCACTCAGAGACACAGGGCGCTCAGACTCACTCAGACTCACTCAGAGACACAGGGCGCTCAGACTCACTCAGAGACACAGGGCGCTCAGACTCACTCAGAGACACAGGGCGCTCAGACTCACTCAGACTCACTCAGAGACACCGGGCGCTCAGACTCACTCAGAGACACAAGGCGCTCAGACTCACTCAGAGACACAGGGCGCTCAGACTCACTCAGAGACACAGGGCGCTCAGACTCACTCAGAGACACAGGGCGCTCAGACTCACTCAGAGACACAGGGCGCTCAGACTCACTCAGAGACACAGGGCGCTCAGACTCACTCAGAGACACAGGGCGCTCAGAGACACTCAGGGACACAGGGCGCTCAGACTTACTCAGAGACACAAGGCGCTCAGACTCACTCAGAGACACAGGGCGCTCAGACTCACTCAGAGACACTCAGAGACACATGGCGCTCAGATTCACTCAGAGACACAGGGCGCTCAGACTCACTCAGAGACACTCAGAGACACATGACGCTCAGACTCACTCAGAGACACAGGGCGCTCAGACTCACTCAGAGACACAGGGCGCTCAGACTCACTCAGAGACACAGAGCGTTCAGACTCACTCAGAAACCCAGGGCGCTCAGACTCACTCAGACTCACTCAGAGACACTCAGAGACACATGGCGCTCAGACTCAGAGACACAGGGCGCTCAGACTCACTCAGAGACACAGGGCGCTCAGACTCACTCAGAGACACAGGGCGCTCAGACTCACTCAGAGACACAGGGCGCTCAGACTCACTCAGAGACACAGGGCGCTCAGACTCACTCAGAGACACAGGGCGCTCAGACTCACTCAGAGACACAGGGCGCTCATACTCACTCAGAGACACAGGGCGATCAGATACACTCAGAGACACAGGGCACTCAGACTCACTCCGAGACACAGGGCGTTCAGACTCACTCAGAGACACAGGGCGCTCAGACTCACTCAGAGACACAGGGCGCTCAGACTCACTCAGAGACACTCAGAGACACAGGGCGCTCAGACTCACTCAGAGACACTCAGAGACACATGGCGCTCAGACTCACTCAGATACACAGGGCGCTCAGACTCACTCAGAGACACAGGGCGCTCAGACTCACTCAGAGACACAGGGCGCTCAGCCTCACTCAGAGACACAGGGCGCTCAGACTCACTCAGAGACACAGGGCGCTCAGACTCACTCAGAGACACAGGGCGCTCAGACTCACTCAGAGACACAGGGCGCTCAGACTCACTGAGAGACACAGGGCGCTCAGACTCACGCAGAGACACAGGGCGCTCAGCCTCACTCAGAGACACAGGGCGCTCAGACTCACTCAGAGACACAGGGCGCTCAGACTCACTCAGAGACACAGGGCGCTCAGACTCACTCAGAGACACAGGGCGCTCAGACTCACTAAGAGACACAGGGCGCTCAGACTCACTCAGAGACACAGGGCGCTCAGACTCACTCAGATACACAGGGCGCTCAGACTCACTCAGAGACACAGGGCGCTCACTCACTCAGAGACACTCAGAGACACATGGCGCTCAGACTCACTCAGATACACAGGGCGCTCAGACTCACTCAGAGACACAGGGCGCTCAGACTCACTCAGAGACACAGGGCGCTCAGACTCACTCAGAGACACAGGGCGCTCATACTCACTCAGAGACACAGGGCGATCAGATACACTCAGAGACACAGGGCACTCAGCCTCACTCCGAGACACAGGGCGTTCAGACTCACTCAGAGACACAGGGCGCTCAGACTCACTCAGAGACACAGGGCGCTCAGACTCATTCAGAGACACAGTGCGCTCAGAATCACTCAGAGACACTCAGAGACACAGGGCGCTCAGACTCACTCAGAGACACAGGGCGCTCAGACTCACTCAGAGACACTCAGAGACACATGGCGCTCAGACTCAATCAGATACACAGGGCGCTCAGACTCACTCAGAGACACAGGGCGCTCAGACTCACTCAGAGACACAGGGCGCTCAGACTCACTCAGAGACACTCCGAGACACAGGGCGCTCAGACTCACTCAGAGACACAGGGCGCTCAGACTCACTCAGAGACACTCAGAGACACATGGCGCTCAGACTCACTCAGATACACAGGGCGCTCAGACTCACTCAGAGACACAGGGCGCTCAGACTCACTCAGAGACACAGGGCGCTCAGCCTCACTCAGAGACACAGGGCGCTCAGACTCACTCAGAGACACAGGGCGCTCAGACTCACTCAGAGACACAGGGCGCTCATACTCACTCAGAGACACAGGGCGCTCAGAGACACTCAGGGACACAGGGCGCTCAGACTCACTCAGAGACACAAGGCGCTCAGACTCACTCAGAGACACAGGGCGCTCAGACTCACTCAGAGACACTCGGAGACACATGACGCTCAGACTCACTCCGAGACACAGGGCGCTCAGACTCACTCAGAGACACAGGGCGCTCAGACTCACTCAGAGACACAGAGCGTTCAGACTCACTCAGAAACACAGTGCGCTCAGACTCACCCAGACTCACTCAGAGACACTCAGAGACACATGGCGCTCAGATTCACTCAGATACACAGGGCGCTCAGACTCACTCAGAGACACAGGGCGCTCAGACTCACTCAGAGGCACAGAGCGTTCAGACTCACTCAGAAACACAGGGCGCTCAGACTCACTCAGACTCACTCAGAGACACTCAGAGACACAGGGCGCTCAGTCTCACTCAGACTCACTCAGAGACACTCAGAGACACAGGGCGCTCAGACCCACTCAGAGACACAGGGCGCTCAAACTCACTCAGAGACACTCAGAGACACATGGCTCTCAGACTCACTCCGATACACAGGGCGCTCAGACTCACTCAGAGACACTCAGAGACACAGGGCGCTCAGACTCACTCAGAGACACAGGGCGCTCAGACTCCCTCAGAGACACTCAGAGACACATGGCGCTCAGACTCACTCAGATACACAGGGCGCTCAGACTCACTCAGAGACACAGGGCGCTCAGACTCACTCAGAGACACAGGGCGCTCAGACTCACTCAGAGACACAGGGCGCTCAGACTCACTCAGAGACACAGGGCGCTCAGACTCACTCAGAGACACAGGGCGCTCAGACTCACTCAGAGACACAGGGCGCTCGGACTCACTCAGAGACACATGGCGCTCAGACTCACTCAGAGACACAGGGCGCTCAGACTCACTCAGAGACACAGGGCGCTCAGACTCACTCAGAGACACAGGGCGCTCAGACTCACTCAGAGACACAGGGCGCTCAGACTCACTCAGAGACACAGGGCGCTCAGACTCACTCAGATACACAGGGCGCTCAGACTCACTCAGAGACACAGGGCGCTCAGACTCACTCAGACTCACTCAGAGACACAGGGCGCTCAGACTCACTCAGAGACACAGGGCGCTCAGACTCACTCAGAGACACAGGGCGCTCAGACTCACTCAGAGACACAGGGCGCTCAGACTCACTCAGAGACACAGGGCGCTCAGACTCACTCAGAGACACAGGGCGCTCAGACTCACTCAGACTCACTCAGAGACACAGGGCGCTCAGACTCACTCAGAGACACAGGGCGCTCAGACTCACTCAGAGACACAGGGCGCTCAGACTCACTCAGACTCACTCAGAGACACAGGGCGCTCAGACTCACTCAGAGACACAGGGCGCTCAGACTCACTCAGAGACACAGGGCGCTCAGACTCACTCAGACTCACTCAGAGACACAGGGCGCTCAGACTCACTCAGAGACACAGGGCGCTCAGACTCACTCAGAGACACAGGGCGCTCAGACTCACTCAGAGACACATGGCGCTCAGACTCACTCAGACTCACTCAGAGACACAGGGCGCTCAGACTCACTCAGAGACACAGGGCGCTCAGACTCACTCAGAGACACAGGGCGCTCAGACTCACTCAGAGACACAGGGCGCTCAGACTCACTCAGAGACACAGGGCGCTCAGACTCACTCAGAGACACAGGGCGCTCAGACTCACTCAGATACACAGGGCGCTCAGACTCACTCAGAGAAACAGGGCGCTCAGACTCACTCAGAGACACAGGGCGCTCAGACTCACTCAGAGACACAGGGCGCTCAGACTCACTCAGAGACACTCAGAGACACATGGCGATCAGACTCACTCCGATACACAGGGCGCTCAGACTCACTCAGAGACACAGGGCGCTCAGACTCACTCAGAGACACAGGGCGCTCAGACTCACTCAGAGACACAGGGCGCTCAGACTCACTCAGAGACACAGGGCGCTCAGACTCACTCAGAGACACAGGGCGCTCAGAATCACTCAGAGACACAGGGCGCTCAGACTCACTCAGAGACACAGGGCGCTCAGACTCACTCAGAGACACAGGGCGCTCAGACTCACTCAGAGACACAGGGCGCTCAGACTCACTCAGAGACACAGGGCGCTCAGACTCACTCTGAGACACAGGGCGCTCAGACTCACTCAGACTCACTCAGAGACACAGGGCGCTCATACTCACTCAGAGACACATGGCGCTCAGACTCACTCAGAGACACAGGGCGCTCAGACTCACTCAGAGACACAAGGCGCTCAGACTCACTCAGAGACACAGGACGCTCAGACTCACTCAGAGACACAGGGCGCTCAGACTCACTCAGAGACACAGAGCGCTCAGACTCACTCAGAGACACAGGGCGCTCAGACTCACTCAGAGACACAGGGCGCTCAGACTCACTCAGAGACACAGGGCGCTCAGACTCACTCAGAGACACAAGGCGCTCAGACTCACTCAGAGACACAGGGCGCTCAGAGACACTCAGGGACACAGGGCGCTCAGACTCACTCAGACTCACTCAGAGACACAGGGCGCTCAGACTCACTCCGAGACACAGGGCGCTCAGACTCACTCAGACTCACTCAGAGACACAGGGCGCTCAGACTCACTCAGAGACACAGGGCGCTCAGACTCACTCAGAGACACAGGGCGCTCAGACTCACTCAGACTCACTCAGAGACACAGGGCGCTCAGACTCACTCAGAGACACAAGGCGCTCAGACTCACTCAGAGACACAGGGCGCTCAGACTCACTCAGAGACACAGGGCGCTCAGACTCACTCAGAGACACAGGGCGCTCAGACTCACTCAGAGACACAGGGCGCTCAGACTCACTCAGAGACACAGGGCGCTCAGACTCACTCAGAGACACAGGGCGCTCAGAGACACTCAGGGACACAGGGCGCTCAGACTCACTCAGAGACACAAGGCGCTCAGACTCACTCAGAGACACAGGGCGCTCAGACTCACTCAGAGACACTCAGAGACACATGGCGCTCAGATTCACTCAGAGACACAGGGCGCTCAGACTCACTCAGAGACACTCAGAGACACATGACGCTCAGACTCACTCAGAGACACAGGGCGCTCAGACTCACTCAGAGACACAGGGCGCTCAGACTCACTCAGAGATACAGAGCGTTCAGACTCACTCAGAAACCCAGGGCGCTCAGACTCACTCAGACTCACTCAGAGACACTCAGAGACACATGGCGCTCAGACTCAGAGACACAGGGCGCTCAGACTCACTCAGAGACACAGGGCGCTCAGACTCACTCAGAGACACAGGGCGCTCAGACTCACTCAGAGACACAGGGCGCTCAGACTCACTCAGAGACACAGGGCGCTCAGACTCACTCAGAGACACAGGGCGCTCATACTCACTCAGAGACACAGGGCGATCAGATACACTCAGAGACACAGGGCACTCAGACTCACTCCGAGACACAGGGCGTTCAGACTCACTCAGAGACACAGGGCGCTCAGACTCACTCAGAGACACAGGGCGCTCAGACACACTCAGAGACACAGGGCGCTCAGAATCACTCAGAGACACTCAGAGACACAGGGCGCTCAGACTCACTCAGAGACACAGGGCGCTCAGACTCACTCAGAGACACAGGGCGCTCAGACTCACTCAGAGACACAGGGCGCTCAGACTCACTGAGAGACACAGGGCGCTCAGACTCACGCAGAGACACAGGGCGCTCAGCCTCACTCAGAGACCCAGGGCGCTCAGACTCACTCAGAGACACAGGGCGCTCAGACTCACTCAGAGACACAGGGCGCTCAGACTCACTCAGAGACACAGGGCGCTCAGACTCACTCAGAGACACAGGGCGCTCAGACTCACTCAGAGACACAGGGCGCTCAGACTCACTCAGAGACACAGGGCGCTCAGACTCACTCAGAGACACAGGGCGCTCAGACTCACTCAGAGACACTCAGAGACACATGGCGCTCAGACTCACTCAGATACACAGGGCGCTCAGACTCACTCAGAGACACAGGGCGCTCAGACTCACTCAGAGACACAGGGCGCTCAGACTCACTCAGAGACACAGGGCGCTCATACTCACTCAGAGACACAGGGCGATCAGATACACTCAGAGACACAGGGCACTCAGACTCACTCCGAGACACAGGGCGTTCAGACTCACTCAGAGACACAGGGCGCTCAGACTCACTCAGAGACACAGGGCGCTCAGACTCACTCAGAGACACAGGGCGCTCAGAATCACTCAGAGACACTCAGAGACACAGGGCGCTCAGACTCACTCAGAGACACAGGGCGCTCAGACTCACTCAGAGACACTCAGAGACACATGGCGCTCAGACTCAATCAGATACACAGGGCGCTCAGACTCACTAAGAGACACAGGGCGCTCAGACTCACTCAGAGACACAGGGCGCTCAGACTCACTCAGAGACACTCAGAGACACAGGACGCTCAGACTCACTCAGAGACACAGGGCGCTCAGACTCACTCAGAGACACTCAGAGACACATGGCGCTCAGACTCACTCAGATACACAGGGCGCTCAGACTCACTCAGAGACACAGGGCGCTCAGACTCACTCAGAGACACAGGGCGCTCAGACTCACTCAGACTCACTCAGAGACACAGGGCGCTCAGACTCACTCAGAGACACAGGGCGCTCAGACTCACTCAGAGACACAGGGCGCTCAGACTCACTCAGACTCACTCAGAGACACAGGGCGCTCAGACTCACTCAGAGACACAGGGCGCTCAGACTCACTCAGAGACACAGGGCGCTCAGACTCAATCAGACTCACTCAGAGACACAGGGCGCTCAGACTCACTCAGAGACACAGGGCGCTCAGACTCACTCAGAGACACAGGGCGCTCAGACTCACTCAGAGACACATGGCGCTCAGACTCACTCAGACTCACTCAGAGACACAGGGCGCTCAGACTCACTCAGAGACACAGGGCGCTCAGACTCACTCAGAGACACAGGGCGCTCAGACTCACTCAGAGACACAAGGCGCTCAGACTCACTCAGATACACAGGGCGCTCAGACTCACTCAGAGACACAGGGCGCTCAGACTCACTCAGAGACACAGGGCGCTCAGACTCACTCAGAGACACAGGGCGCTCAGACTCACTCAGAGACACTCAGAGACACATGGCGATCAGACTCACTCCGATACACAGGGCTCTCAGACTCACTCAGAGACACAGGGCGCTCAGACTCACTCAGAGACACAGGGCGCTCAGACTCACTCAGAGACACAGGGCGCTCAGACTCACTCAGAGACACAGGGCGCTCAGACTCACTCAGAGACACAGGGCGCTCAGAATCACTCAGAGACACAGGGCGCTCAGACTCACTCAGAGACACAGGGCGCTCAGACTCACTCAGAGACACAGGGCGCTCAGACTCACTCAGAGACACAGGGCGCTCAGACTCACTCAGAGACACAGGGCGCTCAGACTCACTCTGAGACACAGGGCGCTCAGACTCACTCAGACTCACTCAGAGACACAGGGCGCTCAGACTCACTCAGAGACACATGGCGCTCAGACTCACTCAGAGACACAGGGCGCTCAGACTCACTCAGAGACACAAGGCGCTCAGACTCACTCAGAGACACAGGACGCTCAGACTCACTCAGAGACACAGGGCGCTCAGACTCACTCAGAGACACAGAGCGCTCAGACTCACTCAGAGACACAGGGCGCTCAGACTCACTCAGAGACACAGGGCGCTCAGACTCACTCAGAGACACAGGGCGCTCAGACTCACTCAGAGACACAAGGCGCTCAGACTCACTCAGAGACACAGGGCGCTCAGAGACACTCAGGGACACAGGGCGCTCAGACTCACTCAGACTCACTCAGAGACACAGGGCGCTCAGACTCACTCAGAGACACAGGGCGCTCAGACTCACTCAGACTCACTCAGAGACACAGGGCGCTCAGACTCACTCAGAGACACAGGGCGCTCAGAGACACTCAGGGACACAGGGCGCTCAGACTCACTCAGACTCACTCAGAGACACAGGGCGCTCAGACTCACTCAGAGACACAAGGCGCTCAGACTCACTCAGAGACACAGGACGCTCAGACTCACTCAGAGACACAGGGCGCTCAGACTCACTCAGAGACACAGAGCGCTCAGACTCACTCAGAGACACAGGGCGCTCAGACTCACTCAGAGACACAGGGCGCTCAGACTCACTCAGAGACACAGGGCGCTCAGACTCACTCAGAGACACAAGGCGCTCAGATTCACTCAGAGACACAGGGCGCTCAGAGACACTCAGGGACACAGGGCGCTCAGACTCACTCAGACTCACTCAGAGACACAGGGCGCTCAGACTCACTCAGAGACACAGGGCGCTCAGACTCACTCAGACTCACTCAGAGACACAGGGCGCTCAGACTCACTCAGAGACACAGGGCGCTCAGACTCACTCAGAGACACAGGGCGCTCAGACTCACTCAGACTCACTCAGAGACACAGGGCGCTCAGACTCACTGAGAGACACAAGGCGCTCAGACTCACTCAGAGACACAGGGCGCTCAGACTCACTCAGAGACACAGGGCGCTCAGACTCACTCAGAGACACAGGGCGCTCAGACTCACTCAGAGACACAGGGCGCTCAGACTCACTCAGAGACACAGGGCGCTCAGACTCACTCAGAGACACAGGGCGCTCAGAGACACTCAGGGACACAGGGCGCTCAGACTCACTCAGAGACACAAGGAGCTCAGACTCACTCAGAGACACAGGGCGCTCAGACTCACTCAGAGACACTCAGAGACACATGGCGCTCAGATTCACCCAGAGACACAGGGCGCTCAGACTCACTCAGAGACACTCAGAGACACATGACGCTCAGACTCACTCAGAGACACAGGGCGCTCAGACTCACTCAGAGACACAGGGCGCTCAGACTCACTCAGAGACACAGAGCGTTCAGACTCACTCAGAAACCCAGGGCGCTCAGACTCACTCAGACTCACTCAGAGACACTCAGAGACACATGGCGCTCAGACTCAGAGACACAGGGCGCTCATACTCACTCAGAGACACAGGGCGCTCAGACTCACTCAGAGACACAGGGCGCTCAGACTCACTCAGAGACACAGGGCGCTCAGACTCACTCAGAGACACAGGGCGCTCAGACTCACTCAGAGACACAGGGCGCTCATACTCACTCAGAGACACAGGGCGATCAGATACACTCAGAGACACAGGGCACTCAGACTCACTCCGAGACACAGGGCGTTCAGACTCACTCAGAGACACAGGGCGCTCAGACTCACTCAGAGACACAGGGCGCTCAGACTCACTCAGAGACACAGGGCGCTCAGAATCACTCAGAGACACTCAGAGACACAGGGCGCTCAGACTCACTCAGAGACACAGGGCGCTCAGACTCACTCAGAGACACAGGGCGCTCAGACTCACTCAGAGACACAGGGCGCTCAGACTCACTGAGAGACACAGGGCGCTCAGACTCACGCAGAGACACAGGGCGCTCAGCCTCACACAGAGACCCAGGGCGCTCAGACTCACTCAGAGACACAGGGCGCTCAGACTCACTCAGAGACACAGGGCGCTCAGACTCACTCAGAGACACAGGGCGCTCAGACTCACTCAGAGACACAGGGCGCTCAGACTCACTCAGAGACACAGGGCGCTCAGACTCACTCAGAGACACAGGGCGCTCAGACTCACTCAGAGACACAGGGCGCTCAGACTCACTCAGAGACACTCAGAGACACATGGCGCTCAGACTCACTCAGATACACAGGGCGCTCAGACTCACTCAGAGACACAGGGCGCTCAGACTCACTCAGAGACACAGGGCGCTCAGACTCACTCAGAGACACAGGGCGCTCATACTCACTCAGAGACACAGGGCGATCAGATACACTCAGAGACACAGGGCACTCAGACTCACTCCGAGACACAGGGCGTTCAGACTCACTCAGAGAAACAGGGCGCTCAGACTCACTCAGAGACACAGGGCGCTCAGACTCACTCAGAGACACAGGGCGCTCAGAATCACTCAGAGACACTCAGAGACACAGGGCGCTCAGACTCACTCAGAGACACAGGGCGCTCAGACTCACTCAGAGACACTCAGAGACACATGGCGCTCAGACTCAATCAGATACACAGGGCGCTCAGACTCACTCAGAGACACAGGGCGCTCAGACTCACTCAGAGACACAGGGCGCTCAGACTCACTCAGAGACACTCAGAGACACAGGGCGCTCAGACTCACTCAGAGACACAGGGCGCTCAGACTCACTCAGAGACACTCAGAGACACATGGCGCTCAGACTCACTCAGATACACAGGGCGCTCAGACTCACTCAGAGACACAGGGCGCTCAGACTCACTCAGAGACACAGGGCGCTCAGCCTCACTCAGAGACACAGGGCGCTCAGACTCACTCAGAGACACAGGGCGCTCAGACTCACTCAGAGACACAGGGCGCTCATACTCACTCAGAGACACAGGGCGCTCAGAGACACTCAGGGACACAGAGCGCTCAGACTCACTCAGAGACACAAGGCGCTCAGACTCACTCAGAGACACAGGGCGCTCAGACTCACTCAGAGACACTCGGAGACACATGACGCTCAGACTCACTCCGAGACACAGGGCGCCCAGACTCACTCAGAGACACAGGGCGCTCAGACTCACTCAGAGACACAGAGCGTTCAGACTCACTCAGAAACACAGTGCGCTCAGACTCACCCAGACTCACTCAGAGACACTCAGAGACACATGGCGCTCAGACTCACTCAGATACACAGGGCGCTCAGACTCACTCAGAGACACAGGGCGCTCAGACTCACTCAGAGGCACAGAGCGTTCAGACTCACTCAGAAACACAGGGCGCTCAGACTCACTCAGACTCACTCAGAGACACTCAGAGACACAGGGCGCTCAGTCTCACTCAGACTCACTCAGAGACACTCAGAGACACAGGGCGCTCAGACCCACTCAGAGACACAGGGCGCTCAAACTCACTCAGAGACACTCAGAGACACATGGCTCTCAGACTCACTCCGATACACAGGGCGCTCAGACTCACTCAGAGACACAGGGCGCTCAGACTCACTCAGAGACACAGGGCGCTCAGAATCACTCAGAGACACTCAGAGACACAGGGCGCTCAGACTCACTCAGAGACACAGGGCGCTCAGACTCACTCAGAGACACTCAGAGACACATGGCGCTCAGACTCAATCAGATACACAGGGCGCTCAGACTCACTCAGAGACACAGGGCGCTCAGACTCACTCAGAGACACTCAGAGACACATGGCGCTCAGACTCACTCAGATACACAGGGCGCTCAGACTCACTCAGAGACACAGGGCGCTCAGACTCACTCAGAGACACAGGGCGCTCAGACTCACTCAGACTCACTCAGAGACACAGGGCGCTCAGACTCACTCAGAGACACAGGGCGCTCAGACTCACTCAGAGACACAGGGCGCTCAGACTCACTCAGACTCACTCAGAGACACAGGGCGCTCAGACTCACTCAGAGACACAGGGCGCTCAGACTCACTCAGAGACACAGGGCGCTCAGACTCACTCAGAGACACAGGGCGCTCAGACTCACTCAGAGACACAGGGCGCTCAGACTCACTCAGAGACACATGGCGCTCAGACTCACTCAGACTCACTCAGAGACACAGGGCGCTCAGACTCACTCAGAGACACAGGGCGCTCAGACTCACTCAGAGACACAGGGCGCTCAGACTCACTCAGAGACACAGGGCGCTCAGACTCACTCAAAGACACAGGGCGCTCAGACTCACTCAGATACACAGGGCGCTCAGACTCACTCAGAGACACAGGGCGCTCAGACTCACTCAGAGACACAGGGCGCTCAGACTCACTCAGAGACACAGGGCGCTCAGACTCACTCAGAGACACTCAGAGACACATGGCGATCAGACTCACTCCGATACACAGGGCGCTCAGACTCACTCAGAGACACAGGGCGCTCAGACTCACTCAGAGACACAGGGCGCTCAGACTCACTCAGAGACACAGGGCGCTCAGACTCACTCAGAGACACAGGGCGCTCAGACTCACTCAGAGACACAGGGCGCTCAGACTCACTCAGAGACACAGGGCGCTCAGACTCACTCAGAGACACAGGGCGCTCAGACTCACTCAGAGACACAGGGCGCTCAGACTCACTCAGAGACACAGGGCGCTCAGACTCACTCAGAGACACAGGGCGCTCAGACTCACTCAGAGACACAGGGCGCTCAGACTCAGACTCACTCAGAGACACAGGGCGCTCAGACTCACTCAGAGACACAGGGCGCTCAGACTCACTCAGAGACACAGGGCGCCTCAGACTCCTCAGAGACACAGGCGCTCAGACTCACTCAGAGACACAGGGCGCTCAGACTCACTCAGAGACACAGGGCGCTCAGACTCACTCAGAGACACAGAGCGCTCAGACTCACTCAGAGACACAGGGCGCTCAGACTCACTCAGAGACACAGCGGCGCTCAGACTCACTCAAGAGACACAGGGCGCTCAGACTCAACTCAGAGACACAAGGCGCTCAGACTCACTCAGAGACACAGGGCGCTCAGACGACACTCAGAGACACAGGGCGCTCAGACTCACTGGCCAGACTCACTCAGAGACACAGGGCGCTCAGACTCACTCAGAGACACAGGGCGCTCAGACTCATCAGACTCACTCAGAGGCAACAGGGCGCTCAGACTCCACTCAGAGACACAGGCGCTCAGACTCACTCAGAGACACAGGGCTCAGACTCAGCTCAAGACTCACTCAGAAGACACAGGGCGCTCAGGACTCACTCAGAGACACAAGGGGCGCTCAGACTCACTCAGAGACACAGGGCGCTCAGACTCACTCCGAGACACAGGGCGCTCAGACTCCTCAGAGACACAGGGCGTCAGACTCACTCAGAGACACAGGGCGTCAGACTCACTCAGAGACAACAGGGCGCTACAGACTCACTCTGAGACACAGGCGCCTCACGCCATCACTCAGAGACACAGGGCGCTCAGACTCACTCAGAGACACTCAGACACATGGCGCTCAGATTCACTCAGAGACACAGGGCGCTCAGACTCACTCAGAGGACACTCAGAGACACATGACGCTCAGACTCCACTCAGAGACACAGGGCGCTCAGAATCACTCAGAGACACAGGGCGCTCAGACTCACTCAGAGACACAGAGCGTTCAGACTCACTCAGAAACCCAGGGCGCTCAGACTCACTCAGACTCACTCAGAGACACTCAGAGACACATGGCGCTCAGACTCAGAGACACAGGGCGCTCAGACTCACTCAGAGACACAGGGCGCTCAGACTCACTCAGAGACACAGGGCGCTCAGACTCACTCATGAGACACAGGGCGCTCAGACTCACTCAGAGACACAGGGCGCTCAGACTCACTCAGAGACACAGGGCGCTCATACTCACTCAGAGACACAGGGCGATCAGATACACTCAGAGACACAGGGCACTCAGACTCACTCCGAGACACAGGGCGTTCAGACTCACTCAGAGACACAGGGCGCTCAGAATCACTCAGAGACACTCAGAGACACAGGGCGCTCAGACTCACTCAGAGACACAGGGCGCTCAGACTCACTCAGAGACACAGGGCGCTCAGACTCACTCAGAGACACAGGGCGCTCAGACTCACTGAGAGACACAGGGCGCTCAGACTCACGCAGAGACACAGGGCGCTCAGCCTCACTCAGAGACCCAGGGGCGCTCAGACTCACTCAGAGACACAGGGCGCTCAGACTCACTCAGAGACACAGGGCGCTCAGACTCACTCAGAGACACAGGGCGCTCAGACTCACTCAGAGACACAGGGCGCTCAGACTCACTCAGAGACACAGGGCGCTCAGACTCACTCAGTGACACAGGGGCGCTCAGACTCACTCAGAGACACTCAGAGACACATGGCGCTCAGACTCACTCAGATTACACAGGGCGCTCAGACTCACTCAGAGACACAGGGCGCTCAGACTCACTCCAGAGACACAGGGCGCTCAGACTCACTCAGAGACACAGGGCGCTCATACTCACTCAGAGACACAGGGCGATCAGTACACTCAGAGACACAGGGCACTCAGACTCACTCCGAGACACAGGCGTTCAGACTCACTCAGAGAAACAGGGCGCTCAGACTCACTCAGAGACACAGGGCGCTCAGACTCACTCAGAGACACAGGGCGCTCAGAATCACTCAGAGACACTCAGAGACACAGGGCGCTCAGACTCACTCAGAGACACAGGGCGCTCAGACTCACTCAGAGACACTCAGAGGACACATGGCGCTCAGACTCAATCAGATACACAGGGCGCTCAGACTCACTCAGAGACAACAGGGCGCTCAGACTCACTCAGAGCCAGCCGACCCTCAGAGACAGCTCAGAGACACAGGGCGCTCAGACTCACTCAGAGACACAGGGCGCTCAGACCTCACTCAGAGACACTCAGAGACACATGGCGCTCAGACTCACTCAGATACACAGGGCGCTCAGACTCACTCAGAGACACAGGGCGCTCAGACTCACTCAGAGACACAGGGCGCTCAGCCTCACTCAGAGACACAGGGCGCTCAGACTCACTCAGAGACACAGGCGCTCAGACTCACTCAGAGACACAGGGCGCTCATACTCACTCAGAGACACAGGGCGCTCAGAGACACTCAGGGACACAGAGCGCTCAGACTCACTCAGAGACACAAGGCGCTCAGACTCACTCAGAGACACAGGGCGCTCAGACTCACTCAGAGACACTCGGAGACACATGACGCTCAGACTCACTCCGAGACACAGGGCGCTCAGACTCACTCAGAGACACAGGGCGCTCAGACTCACTCAGAGACACAGAGCGTTCAGACTCACTCAGAAACACAGTGCGCTCAGACTCACCCAGACTCACTCAGAGACACTCAGAGACACATGGCGCTCAGACTCACTCAGATACACAGGGCGCTCAGACTCACTCAGAGACACAGGGCGCTCAGACTCACTCAGAGGCACAGAGCGTTCAGACTCACTCAGAAACACAGGGCGCTCAGACTCACTCAGACTCACTCAGAGACACTCAGAGACACAGGCGCTCAGTCTCACTCAGAACTCACTCAGAGACACTCAGAGACACAGGGCGCTCAGACCCACTCAGAGACACAGGGCGCTCAAACTCACTCAGAGACACTCAGAGACACATGGCTCTCAGACTCACTCCGATACACAGGGCGCTCAGACTCATCAGAGGACACTCAGAGACACAGGGCGCTCAGACTCACTCAGAGACACAGGGCGCCTCAGACTCACTCAGAGACCCAACTCAGAGACACAATGGCGCTCAGACTCACTCAGATACACCAGGGCGCTCAGACTCACTCAGAGACACAGGGCGCTCAGACTCACTCAGATTCACAGGGCGCTCAGACTCACTCAGAGACACAGGGCGCTCAGACTCACTGAGAGACACAAGGCGCTCAGACT